>JASANE010026995.1:0-109324 GCA_030248225.1 Trileptium ribeirensis
CCCCCTTGTTTCTTTTGGACTTCTTTAGCTTGTTGACCGGTCAGTCGTACTATTAGGTAGGGAAGCACGTCAACCGCAATAGAACCAATTTATAGTTGGAGGACAAATTTTCAGACACCCCTCGTCTCGCGCGAGAGTCGGTATCGCTCTGCATAGCGTTCCGACGAAGTTATTGAGCTCGCATAGTCAGTTCTCACCACCGTCTTCCATACGCGCCGCCTAAGTAGTCGTCGCCCAAAGCGACCTGTATTACGGAGCGATTTCCGAAGCACTCTAGGGCCCCTGCTTCAGGCGTCTCCTAGCTGAAGCATCGCTGGCATTGAAACGCAGCAGGTATAACCGCCCCTAGTCCGCGAACCGGCGGATGTCGATACGCTCCGGCCCTGTTCACCTTGTCTTTCTCCTCGGCCTGTGACCCGAGTCGACTAACATCGAAGCGATCACTGCGAGTTATTGCTGAGCTCCCCGATTTGATTCACGTGGTCCGCTATTATACTTGTTCGGTATCTCTCGTTTTGCCAATGAACGTTGCATATGTCAATAAAGTTCGTATTGTGAACACCGCGTTCGGGTCTACTTCGTACTGAGACGCTAAGGATTTTCTGGTTTTGTCCGCATGGACGAGCAGGCACTGCTCGCCATGGCTTGTGTGCGAAAATGCCGCAAGCACTGGCCTGCATGGCCTTCTGACCCATCTGTTTTCGTTTTACTGGATCTAGGAAATAAAACAATTGGAAAATGTTAACAAAATCTAACCCGTTTATGGCGCTAACTCAAAATTTGTTAGAAATGCTCTCCATGTAAATGAGTTAAAACTTTCACTGGTCAAAGCACCAGTACGCTCCCATGGAATTTATTACGGAAGCAGGCCACGCCGTCGATAGTCCGACAATAAACACTCAGGGCTCGTCGGAACCCTGTGGGGGCCACATAGGTCAATGCTCTAACCCGGAGCATACCGCAATCTCAACTAGGTAAATCAGCTTGAGCTTCAAATTACTAGGGAAACTTTCACGTTCTATACCAACATCTATCTCAACCAAATAGAACTAAACAACTTCCGATAAGTCTAAGATAGGGAATAGCGGCTAGGCTCCATGACCTGCGAGCATGTGTCGGTGCTAGCCTCCCTGGGGGACCTCAAAAATCATACCTGATACTAGCCACGTGCGCAACCCTTCGGGCGGGGTCCGAACACACCCCGCGAAGCGCGCCTGCGGCCTGCTAAGCTGCGTAGCTTCTTGGGTCTGACCAAGACTAGGTTCAAAATTTGGTAATAACGGTCCACCCTTGAGGTTACGATAGCCGGGGTCGTATGGGCATGGTGTTAGGAAGTTGCGCCATGCAGCTGCGTCACCGGTTATTACATATATGTTTTCAGAATTTAAAATTTTAAATTTTAACAGTAAGCAAAGGATACTACATGGAAAAGACTCTGAAGGGGTAGATAAATAGTATAAAAGAGACTGCCCAATTCCCCGATTGGGACCAGTCGAGAGTTTAGGTTTTGTTTTGGCGGTTGTCGCCATTTATAATTGTAGCATTTCTGCTATGTTTTTGCCTTTCGTTTTGGGCTTTTAGACTTACCAGGGTTGGTTTCTCGCCGTGCCCCCACGGTGGAGAGCCTCCCCAGGTTTTTTGTTTCTTTTCGATCATGCAAAGGACCGCCCTTTGTGGACGTTGGAGTGTCGGAAGGATACTCCGCGCGCCCGTAAAGGTCGGACCCTGTTGAAATTCACAAATTGCATCAAAACTATTTAAAATTTTGCTCGCTCGCATCTCGACTGGTTCCCCGCTCCTCGGACGTTTCCTCTGTTCTCAGGTCCGAGGAGTGACTAAAATTTCTATTCTAGGGTAAATTTCTATTTTAAGACAAGGGATAGTGATTAAAATTTCCAGAGAGCTGGTGTTTTCCGAATTTGTAGGAGTTTCGAGACAGTCGCGGTCATTGTCGCGGCCTTGAGTTTTTCTCGAGCGACACCCCGCGGGTTTTATGTTAACTTTTGGGTTGCATTCATTGTCACAAAAAGTGGGAAAGAACTCAGGCGCCCCAAGTCGTGCAGCTACGGTGACCGGGAGCCCTTGGAGCTTCAGCGCTCGATCGAAAGCCTCTGCTCCCCCTGACGTGTCGGCTCGGCAGGTCACGGGGCCCAGACCGCTTTGCGCACTCCCCTAAAGTGTATTCTAGATTGTTTACAACGGGCGACGACCTGTCACTGTCTCGTTCGATGACAAATTCTGTACATAGGATCAAGAAAAATTCATTCTATTTAGGACCAACCAAAATTCATACTATTTAAGGTCAAGCAAAATTCATACTATTTAGGACCATAGTCAAGGGTTATACTTATCCAAAGTCTAGGCAAGGCTTGTATGGGATGACGGGAGTGTTTTTGGACGCGGCCGCTTGCATCCTCGGGTGACACGTGTTGTCCCCAATTGTCTGAAATCGAGCAGCAGCGTCGAATCCCAATTCGTTCGCTGCCTCTTTTGTTTCTGGTTAGTATGGGACGCAAGCGACTGCGGACCAGACCGTGACAAAATTTTAAGAGGCCCACTGGCTGAGCATAGGATGAAACAGAGACTGGAGCTGGCGGTGGGCTAAAACGTATCAAGCTTTGGTGGGATGTGGGTTTTCTAACCGTGCAACTACGGGGAAAATCTATGTCGGCACCCTCTACCGGAGCCCTCTGGGAGCGAGTTTCGAATTAATCGGACCGTTCGCGGGCCGCTCCAGTCGCTGTCGAAATTCTACAAAATTTTGGGACCCTCAGTCCTGTTTTCATCTGGGGTTTTCAATGTGTAAAAGACAAATACTGTAGATCACTAGGCAAACCACATTTTCGTTGGTAAAAGGGGTAGCATTTTCAGGGGTAAGAGAATTAAATTGACGAGCCCCACTTGATCAGATGTTGACGACAAATTTGTGTTCAAACCAGGATATAATGTTGCCTCGGGGTATATTGCAGGCTACCCAAATCAAATTGTAGTTATGCCATAAATGTTGAAAATAATAATCTGTACACCCCGATTGGGTGACGCTGTTGAAGTGTACAAAATACAAAAATGGTATCGACAGCAAAACCGTTGAACCGTGTGCGTTTTCTGTAGCAGCTCGAAACGTCCTGTCAATAGATCAAATGTCCTCAGAAAATCTTGGATCAAACTAAGCTCGAAATCAAATTTTGTGTAGGAGTGAATCCAATTTGAAGATTGCTTCCCCTTTAACTTAACTACGCCGTCGCGAGCACCCTCGCATTTCTCCGCGTAAGTTGCTGGACCTACTCCCCCGTTACACCCCGCTTAGTACATGTGTGTACCTGAACTGTCAAGAATTTTCCTCTGCCGCGACCCCCACCACTGACCAGCGCATCGCATAGTTTGTTTCTTGGCACCGCCCGCTCGAGCATTAGAGTCCGACTCCCCTCGCCTCTTAGTACTTGAATTCCAGATAATCGTTAGATCTCAAGTCTAGGCGCTCTAGGGACTGGAGCCCTCGCCTCAGTGCCGTGGCGTTATTATAGGTAACAAAATTCTGTGGGCCTATCCCCAATGAGACCATCTTCAGGATAGACCTGCTGGCACATGTCCCTCTTAGGGGAATTAAGTAGATAATGAGGGAAAGGCGAGTCGGCCTTATTACCTGTGAGCAGGCTTAATGGTTGACTCTCCCTCAGGGGGACCTTCATACCATTAGACACGTGGGCCAATATAGGGGCCAAGCCGAACACCCTGGTAAACCCGCCGGCAGCCTACTAAGCTAAGCGGTTCCCTTAGGTCATCGCATAGATCACCGGGAAGTCATGGAAGCCGGGGTTGTCCGGGCACCACACCAAGACAATGGTGGTGCAGCTGGGATCCTTTAATGCCAGAACTGGTCCTAGTACATCTGCACTAGGGTCCGGCCTCAAAACTGGTCGAGGCGGGGGGTTTTGGGGTCCGCACCCCCCTCCATCGGGGTTTTCGAGTCTGAGAAGTGTATATTGCATTCTGAGCATTTATAATTCGGAGAATTGTGTAAAATGTAAAGTTTCTGTTTACCGGCAGCTGGCAGTTTCTGTTTACAACAAATTCGCCAAGCAAAACCATACACATTTGCCTTTAAGAAGATTCTTCATATTCGAAGCGGACACGGCATTATTTTGCAGCAAAAATAGCTAACTTTGTATTTGATCACGCGCGACTGTTCTTTACACCTGGTGTGACGGCCTTATATTCACACTTTGTGCGTGCTGTTCTGTAAGTTCTTCTATTTTTCCGGTGTTTTTTATGGGTCTCATCAACGTCTGGCTACTTGTATTTTTGCCGCGCTCTAGAGCCAAAAGAATCTAATGTTAAAATTGTTTTTGTTTAATAAGAATAATTGGTTATTATTTTGGAGTTACTGATAACTTTCACAATATTATTGAAGCTTTTGCAATTTTGCACGCGATGTGGGAGTTAAAGTTTTGTGCGATTGTGCGTGTATGCGGCGACTGTATGTGGCGACTCCTTCGGCGATGGTGTGCTTCAGTGCTATTTTAGTGCTGAGTTCGTGGTTAATTCACCATTTACCATAGCAGACATTCAATGTCTAAATATTTAGTTAGTGTTAGTATATAAATAAGTATAATTCCATTAACTTTTACTTCAGGGAATGATGTCGTGAACAAAAAAGCTTTCCATAAATTTACGGCCGCACATGCACCTTTAGCAACAAGCAGGCGCAATTTGCGCAAAGTTCTGCACTAAGGTCCTACTTCGACACTAGTCGAGGAGCTGCCAAGCCCCTGCGCACCCCAACCCCGGGGTGTGTGTTACCCCCCTGGCTTTTCGGCCTCGGGGGGGGGGGGTGCTGCGTACCCCATCCCAGGGGGTAACCCCCCTGGATTTTGGGCCCGGGGGGGGTCCGGACCTCAGGGGGTTACCCCCCATCTCCTCCTGCCGCCATGTATGCTCAAGTATAAACGATGTTATGGGGAAAATTTTGACAGCTGTCCAATGCTGTAAATTTAAATTTTGGCTGTTCAGCGCGGGAATTTCAAATTTTGTGAGTTGTCCAGCGCGGGAAATTCAACCCTTGGCAGTTGTCCATCGCGAAAAATTATAATTTTGGCAGTTGTCCATGGCGGGAAATTCAAATTTTGGCAGTTTTCCAGCGCGGAAAAATCAATTGTGGCAGTATTCCAATGCGGGAGATTTAAATTACGGTAACAGTGTGGCGAGACTCGTCTATTTATCCCGTCTAGCCCGCCATGACGCCCAACTTATCACACGTAGTTAGCTAAGTAAATGTGGACAAAACAGATAGTCAGCCGTGACTGTTTCCCACGTAGCAAACCTAGACTGTTGAGACATAGCTAAGTCACGGCGCACACAAATTAACGTAAATGAGCCATTACATTTCAATCGCGATCGTTGTTCACGCGAACATTTTTACCCCGAATTTCAATAGACCAAAAACGTTCAGCAAAAATTTTACGCTAAGTTACAAAATAGGATAATTGGTGGAGTCATCTTAAGATTACTCTCGCATATATATATATATATATTCTAAAGATGATAGTCGTGTAAGTGGATAATGCTGAACAGAGCAAGTTCGCGCTAAATTTTTATAAGTAAATCGGGCGATGTTTCCGCTCACGAAACTCACATAGGGTACACATCTCAGGCTCGGCTAACCCTTCCGGTCTATGCTTCAGGTCTGAGGGCCTGGTTCGTTCCGAGTTATGGATGCGTCTGAGGGAGGAAGGGACATTGAGATTTTTAGTATATACGTTGATACCAGAGTACCGAGGTTCTCAATTTTGCTTGAACGAATTTAGCCTATAAGTTTGCGGGAATGTATACATACAGGTGTGTACCTGATGTATACAATTTGTCGCACCAGACAGTGTGCTGTAAAAGCGTGGAGACCTGTGATTTGGACGCACTGTCGACCTGGCCAACGGTCGGAGCGTGACACTTGAAGCATCTTGAAATGTAGTTTGAACGGGGAAGAATTTTCCAGTTTCTATGGTGTTTTGTTTCAGCCTTTAGAAAATTTGGACTTGATATCTCTCTCGTGGAATTGAGAACCCTCCGACCCTTGGTTTGGTTTCGCGCAGGCTAGAATTCAGGAAAATGTAAAGAAAATTATTTAAAATCAAAAGCGTTGACTGGTAATTTAGTATAGAAATATTAAAAGGAGGTAAACAACGTTAACACTGATTGAAATAGGAGCATGAGAATGCATTAACATCCTGGATATCGTTTGATTTCTCATAAGCCAAGCTAAAACTTGGCATCTGCGGAGATGGTGAACTTCATGATAGTGCTCTGAAAATAATGGGAGTATCTGTTCCGAGCGTGCAGCCGGTGTAGGGTTTAGGCACCCGTTCTACAATTCGCGTCTAGGAAGTCACTTTATACTCGGTGAGGATCTTTCCAGTAGGGTCTTGGGTTTTCCCGCTCTTTACGCCTATATAAATTTGCTCTCCATACTTGGATACTTGGTTGCTTATATATAAAGCTGACCACGGGGATGCCTGGCATAGTCATATAATATGTCGCAATCAAGCTTGATAGAGGCTCAAGTTCGTGCTCTGAACTGTGTTTTACCTCTGACCACCACAACGTAACCCCTGTTCGAACGTAAGATTATTTAAAATTTTATGCATGCGTTAGGGCTAATTGCTATTGATATTAACACCACCAACGTTGAAAAAAATTTTTTCTTGCATCGAAAGATTTTTCTATGGAGTTATTTGAAATGGTGGCCACAGTAATTTAAACCGAAAGTGCAACAGTCCGACTTTACGCACGGAGTCTCTGTTGAGGGATCAAACTCGTGAATTATTGTATCAAACCTTAGGTCAAAGTGTCTCTCTAGATATCCAAACCATGGTATTCTGCATCCCAAAAAACATATATAAACAAATCCTGATGACCTGTATATACGCAATACGTATCCAAATACCTAAATACGGACTATATTCTGGACGCCGTGTTCATTCACTCTAAACCCGTCGAAACCGCACGTAATTTATACGCTATATTCTAGATTACTGAATCATTGTACTCAGCATACCGAAAAAACCTCTATATAAACTATTTTGATGCCATGTACCAAACTACTGAAGACATGCTACTTTCTAAAAATCGTGTTCATTGACCCTAGGTCCAATGGGACCGTCTGAAAAGGCATAAGATACTCGTGCTGGGCTGCAGATAACCAAACCATCGTATAAAGCATACAGGAAAAACTACATGCACAAACCTTGATGACTTGTAAGCATTAAACCCACGATTAAATTCATTAAATTTTCCACTATTACATATGTTGCAAACAATATGATTATGTTATGACCTGTTCTGTGATTTAGGTTTGCTTACAGTTTTACGTAATACAAATACATGCTCATGGCGGGTTGGCCCACCTGAGGCGTCAGACCCGCCAAGCACCGATCCCCTGACAGGTCGCCCAACGAACGAAAGCAATTACGCCGCATCAAACCACTCTGCCGCTCATTTTAAACATCTTTGTGATAACACGTTGAAAGTCAACAATTTAAATCAATTTTTGTTCAGTATGTAAGCTGTGGTTGGAATTAAAACCTTACTACCTGTGGTGTTATTTCCCGACCCCATTCCGAACATAGGAGGCCTGAGTCCAGGCCATGTTACTACACGAGCTTTATTGTAAGCTTAAGTATGGAGTTGCCGCCCTCTTCAACTTGTTTTCCTTTATAACGTCAACCCCTAAAAGGGGCCTGCTCCAACGAAACTTGACGATGACTTCTGAAAAACAGTATGACACATACCAGCATAATCCAGTCTTCTGTCGGGATTAAAGCCATGATATTACATGCGTTTCATATAACCACTAAATGCAAATGCTGAAATTGTCAGGATTGTACGAGTTTGCCTGTATACATCGTAAACATTTAACAATCCTTTAGCCCTAAGGCATTTCTCTAAACGTAACTTTCTGTCAACGTTCAAACCCGCCTATCTAGAGCAGGGTTCTCAGAAACATTGTCACCTGCCATCGCGATGGTATTAATTTTACTCGTGACATGTAAAATTCAAAATATCTTAAACCAAATTGTTTATTACAACTCAGGCCCATATATCTATCTGTCCGGTAGTGTAATTGACACTGGACAGACGTTACGGCTGGGCAACTACAGATAGTGAACTTCACTAAGCTTTTACAGCACTCAAAAAACTGATACTGAATATTCGACCAAACCACATACATTAACATTATCTTTTACCATCTTTAGCAAAATTTCTTGTATAAATCAAATGTTTACAGTTATCGGGGAATGTAAACTTTTTGGGTACGCCTAAGGTTTCTAGTCTAATCGGGTACTAGTGCCACCGCCTACCACAGAGGCTGTCTCGAACAGAACGCCGTTGCCATTGATGGTCTGCATTTTTTTCTCGTGAGTCTCTGTGCAAGAAACAAGCCGCGCCACGTTCCCACGCACCAAACCAGCTAACTTGAGGCTCCTGTTCTGAAGGTTGATAATCATTTTACCGTGTATAACATTGTCTTATAAGTTTCACTGCCGACCGTGCCATTACCAACCGTTCAGCAATGTACGACGTTCTTATATGTAATGATGCGCAGAGGAGGTAGCGGGACTACATATATGCTGTGCCAGTAGGTCTACCAACTGTTCATCTGTGAATTCCACCGGAAAATACTGCTGTGCCAGGTGATTACTTCCCACTACCGATTGCCCTGCGCGGTTAACTACATGAATATTTTTAACGTAACCCGTTGTCAACACCAATGTGGCGAGCTTTGGAAGTTTTGGAGTTTGAGGACATGTCGACTACGTTCGACTGCCCGTGGCTGCAGACCCACCGGGTTTTTGTTAGAATCTGATGAACAGTGATAATGGCAGAAATGTGTCTCAAAAGCCAACGATTGACAATTCATAACTAAACCCGACAAAAAACATAAACGTATGTATAGAAACTTATGACCCCATTTCTCCGTTTTAAGAACAGATGACACGGAGGTCTTACAAAATGTCCTAGGTTACCTACTCGACCAAACAAAAAAAATTAAAAATGAAATGGCAGCGCAGCAAAACACTCCTTGTTAATGTTAAAAAATTGTGTCATTATCCCTATACCTGCTAATAACTCCCAAAACATCCTTAATTGGCCAAAATAACGATATCACAACGAAAATATAATATATACCTGCACGTAATGTTATAAAACAAAAACTTCATCGCTCTTGAAAAGTTCGACCATTAGCTATTTATTTTATTTATTAAAACATTCCAACCCAAAATTTACAAAAAATAGGTACTACATGGCTCACTATGAAAAAGACTGAATAATGATTTATAATAATGATTATATTATCAAAAATTTTAGAAAAAATTTCTAAAACCATAAGAGTTTTATTTAGAATGTGAAATTCATCACATTTATCTATGAGATATTGTACAATACCTGCTTTCTCAAGTTCCATAATGTTAATGGAGTACATAGTAATCAGCACATGTTTTGAATAAAAAAATTACAAAATTTTACTCCCGTTCCAGGAATAATGGCCACGTTTTGTCGGTCGAAGATTCGAGATTTATATGCTAGGGCATAATGGTGACCTGCGGTAAATGAATGTAATGAAAATTTAAATGTTTCAAGGCAACGAAAGGGCGCATGTTTATAAATTGATTAACGTCTAGAATGTTTTACAAGTAAAAAAATTCCATAACTGATTTAAGACTTTATGTAGTCTGCAGGGAAACATGCCAACATATTGCGCTCACAATCTAGCACCAAGTATGTCTTTATATGCTGTAAAACAGCAACTGACCCCAGCTCGATCGAAAAATTACTCCATTTAATTTGTTTTTGCCATTTTAAACTACAAAACACTGAAATATTGTGTAGTGTAGTCTACATAAACAATTCAAGTGCGACAGTTCATACATTTACAATGTATGAATATCTTTGTATGGAGTTTGACGTAATGACATTCTCTTTTGTCGGAATGTTTAGATCCGTCTGTATAAAAAAACAACTGTAGTTGATTGGATTTTAGCAATTAATAGCATGAAATATAACTCATAATGTAGGAATCTTCACAAATATTTGCATCAAATACAATACATGCATTATATGAATTTGAACATATTGTATGAAAAATAATTGAGCGGAGCGAAGCGTTTTTGTGTTCGTCCGAGGGGAAATTCAACACTGTCTGACCGGCCGGCACCTCAATAACTATTGGGCCAAAAAAATGTTTGAAAGGACTAATATCCTTCAGGTGCAATAAATATAATTATTGTTAAAAATTGCTTTAGTTAATTAGTAATTAGCTAAGCCTATTAGCTTATTTTTAACATTTTCAAACAAAAATGGCTGATTTCTCAATGAATAATTAGTATAAAGCCACTATTATAGCTTATGGAGAATCTGGTGTTTATTAATATTCGATGATAAAAACATGCTAATTACTCAATTACATAATTACAATAATTATTAATTACTAATTTTTTGAAAATTTTGAAAGGGCTCAGAAATAAAAAAATTGCACCCAGGGCTTTTCTATGTCTCTGATCACGAATATGACATTGCTGATGCTCTATAAGTTGGCTATATATGCTAATTAATATATGCAAATTTTAAAATTATATCAAAATTGCTGATATTTCGTGCGCTGTGGCGTTTTCGATGTCGCTGATCATGAATATGTGACTTTTACAGCTCTATGATTTTATCATATGTGCTAATTAGTTAATTAATTACCTAATTGATTGATATTACTAGTTAATTAGCTATCTAACTTTTTGTATGGTGGATTTAAGACATCATTTGTCAAAAACGTGATACTTATTATAAATCGATTAAATAATTAGTTGAAATACATGCATGCATGAATAAAATATAAAATACTTTGCCTATTGCTCCGCTCACTCTGTTATTTACTACGTTATGTACTGTATATATGAATTATGTATGAATTTTTATATATTTTTGTTTCAAATATAATATGTGTTATTGTCTATACAAATTTTACCAAAATGACGTCACACATTATCACTATGAAATCATATAAATTTTATGAAATTTTATTTAATGATATTTTATGAAATTATCATATAAATTTTATGAGAGTGCCCAGTAATAATTGACAGCTGCTCGCTTTATATTTGCAATATGTTACAGCACTGCTTGTTTGATGTTCGCTCCCTCGAAAAGTGACAATCACTTGTAAGACATAGTGTATCTAAGAACTTTTACGACTGTTTCTGAGGAAAATTACAAGTAGGTTTAAATTTGAATGTATATACAATAACAATTATTGCAGCCCTAGAAAACCAATGAATATGCGGATTAAATTTATCACTGTTGTACACTATACTAAAATCAACATTATAATAAAGGCTGTCAATGACTGCATTGAAAAACTTTTGTATTGGTAAAAATATACAGCCGTAGACGCGCAGCTGGTCAACTGTATGAATAGTCACCTTCGTTCCATAATACTTCAGACATGTCTCCAATGGGCCAATCCAATGGTGCCTTAGCTGTTGGCTGGCTATCAAGAATTTGTGTTGCTACCGTTTACCATTGACCTCGACGCTTTTTACATCAAGTGTTATGGAATAACTTTGACAGATCTATCATCTACAGTTATGGATAGGAATAAAATCAAATTGTTCGAAAATTGCGGATAGTTCACGAAGCAGTTGCAGTGCATGTATTACTTGGCAATATTTCACAAAGTCTTCGCAAATTTTTTGCGAACAATTTGAGTTTGTTTTTGTCCGTAAGTCCATCTATAACGTTTGCCACATCGTTTTATCTGACAACACGAAAATGCTAAATCTAAGCTTGCAGGATTGCATCACCGTATGTATGAAATACAAACACATATGATAACATAAAACAAGAATATAATTTAGTGCATATTTTATTAATCACTTTTTCTTGACATAGCTTTTCCTGATCCACCGGCACTATCACCAGCAGCTCTGGTGTTTGAGTCAATGGGTTTCTCTGGTTTACCGAACGCGAATGCATACGCCATAATTCCGAACGTTGATAGAAAGAAAAACAACATGGAATATTCAATCACTTTATATCACAGTAAGCTATTATAGCGATATAATTGATATAACGATTCCGATAGAAAAATACTTTTACCCAGTGCACTTTAGTAATAGCAACTAATTAATTTTAGTTAGACAAAGCCCTTAAATTAAGAAATAATACGGATGAGTGGATGTATAAATAAAAAAAGTTTTGTAAAATTTCCACGAAAACACGCAGTAGTCTTTAATATGTTACTGGAGAGGCTACAATTTATTATAGTAGCTGCCCAATAGAAAACCATAAGAAACCAAACTCGGCTAACCTGGGCTCAAATGCAACGTTCCTATAGCCGAGAAGCTGAGCAAAGAATATCGATGGCTACAAAATATTGGAACGATGGTTCTTGAGTTGTACCTGGCGAAAATAAACCAACTGGCGCGCACAATACATAAAAAAATGCAATCGTTCGATGGGAACGCCTAATAACTGGACCCTAATAATACAGGATAGGAGTTGAAGAATAAAGCCCACTGACTAGAGCACTCGGCCGCTCGAAGGCGAACCATTTTCGGTGCATACTGTGTTCATCAATTTGATACATGCAGACTTGGAATTTTATCGGTCAAAATAAAACATGATCAAGTCTCCTTTTAACTAGCACTAGTTATGAATCGCGTAAAACTACACTGTTTGGAACTGTTCCACAAAACGCCTCCAAATTCAACCACACTAGTGGGTGCGACTGTCAAATAAATAATTATTTCAAAACGAAGTTATGGTCTGTTGCTGTTCATAACAACTGTAATTCGACACGGTGCGGGTTCTAATACTTTCAGGACAGAGCGATGTTCGCTACGTAATTTTTGAAGTTATTCTATTTTTACTTCCGAATTAAAAAGCATACAACGAACTAGACACTGATTTGGGATGCTGGGCTCTCCAAATTGGGGGCTTGGGGGAAGGCCCTGACATTTTTCGGTTCTCCCTGGTTCAGAACAGGTGCCTCCCGGTTCATGCCCCTGGCAAAATTTTGGGCTTCCCCGGTTCACCGCCTCTTGAAAAAAGTTGTCTCCAATCGGTCAAAAATACATAAAATTTGATAAAAATTTATACTAAAATTCCGTCGTGAAGCAAAAAATTTCAAGAATTTTTGTCAAAATTTGTTTGAAAATCGCTGTTTCTCTCCACCAAAAGCGTTTTGACAGTGTTTCTGAAACGATTTTTAACCGTTTTTCTCTTGGCAAAATGCCCCTCTGGCGAAATCGAGCGCCCCTGGTTCGGATGCCCCCTGGCAAAATTTTCAGCAAACGGAGCCCAGGAGACTAACAGTGTTCGTTCTTAATCCTGAGTGTAGTGAGTGAAATGAACAACGCAAAGAATTCTCATTAGCCGTGATACTTGCGAAATTTGACAATGTCCGTTCTTGCGCTTTTAGGGTGCCCGTGTAGCTCAACATTGGCATGGCAGATTGATTCGCGTGACAGCTGATTTGAAAAATTAAATCTCTATTTGAGCCGTTTAGTTAAACGCGAAGCCCTGCGGAAACATCTTCAACTGAAAAAGAAATCGCAAAGAGCCAGGAATAACCGTCGTATTGCGAGCGAGCGAGGGGCTAGTTCGAGATTTGGAAACTGTTTAAATTAATAATAAATTCTATTTTTAGAATAAATTTATTTCGAGCGATTCGCGACCTGTTGCGAATAGTTATTTTTGGCGGCTGCTGTAAGTCAGTCAATTCGAGATCATTTTGTAGAGCAAATAATCCTCTGCGTTGCCACACGTTCTCTTATAGTGTGGGATTTGGGTAAAAAGGTTCTAAAATGGGCCCATTAGATCCGAAATAAAGGAAAACGTTAATATTCCCACAAACGCTTTATATAAGTATTTTGGTGTTACTGGGTAGATCCAGTCATCCTCTATATATATACAAACAGTGTGCTGTTACGCTGCAGATTTGGGTCAGAACGGGTTTCCCATGAGCCCATGGCATCCAAAATACACTAAAATCGTAATATATCCGCAATCGTTCAAACATGCAAGTTTATGGTCTCACTTTGTAAAGCAAGTCGTTCTCCATGTAGATGAAAATGGTGTGCTGCTGTTGTGATTATTTACACTGTATGGTGGGGTAAAAATTGGGTTTTTCAATGGGCGCATGGGACCCAAAATATACAAATTGGTATATGATATCTCAGCAGGAGGAGTATATAGGAGTTTTCAAAACTTTGCCGGAACCGGAACCGGAACAAGATTTTCGCCGGAACCGGAATTTCGGTTACTCCCTGGTGTTTTGGTCTCATTTTGTAAAACAATTCATGGTTCATTTTGTAATTTAATTGTCAATATATCTGCGTAAATCATAATATCGTAAATTCATTCAACACTCAGAATTCACTTTTTTGGCGATAAAACAAGCTACTAGTCTATATATATATATTATTCTGACCGTAGTGAGTGAAACGAACGTAGTGAAAACTTATCACTGGCCAGAGTGATCAATTTCGATAGTGTCTATTTCTGGGCTTTTTGGTGACACGCATAACTCACGTTCGGCTGGGCGGACTTCGACTCAATCCAGCCGTAGAAGTGGGCCGAATGGGCTCGAGTAGGATGAAAAAGAAGTTCGACAAAGCATGTTGTGGATTATATCTTGACAAGTAATTGTAGATATCTTGGCCGAATCCGGCTGATTTTATAGATCAAAAAACGTTCGATATAGCTGTACAATGCTTCGCACTCTACATGACTTTTTTTGGGATGCAAAATTTCGTTAAAAAGGACCTTTTCGATGGATCCATGAGACCCAAATACTCGAAAACGACAATATCTCCAGCACCGCTCGATCTACTTTGATTTTATGTTATGTCACAAATTGTAAAGCAATTCATCCTTTATAAGGCTGCAAAGAATGCGCTGCAGTTATCCTTATGGACGCTGCAGGACTGGGTGAAAATAGGGTTTTCAATGGATTCATGAGACCCAAAATACACGCAAACGGCAACATTTCATCTAGTTGTTATTGGTCCCGTATTATACAGCACTTAATCATCAAAATTGTGAGTTCATAAATACAATAAGCGCGTATTATAGCCAACAATTCATGCAACATGGCTGACATAAAGTTCATGTTTTAAGTTTATTGTCCAATATAGCTGTCTACTTCTCTCTAAATTACATATTCAATACTCTGAATTAGCCGCCTTGGCGATGAAACAAGCTTTGGGGTTCCGCTATAGGGGGCTTACCCCTCATTTTCAGCCGCAGACTTCTATTGGCTACCTCACCTACCCACTAAATTTTTGATTGATACCGAGAAATTTTATCTTCAACCAACGTAAGGTGATATTACAGCGAAATCTGGTATTTTTGTCCAACTCAGTCGTAGAATGCAGTAATACAGACGCAGACATGTACAAAAACTCACACAAGTAGGAAAAATGTCCTTTGCGAGCATGGAAAAAGAAACTCTTGAACAAAAATGTAATTGGGAAAGGATACTATGATAGGTAAAGTATGCTTAATTGGCTGTGCGAACCAGGTTTGTCAATGAAAAATGTTCTGCCAAATGAAATAATAATAAGATACCGAGCTATTGCTAAATTAGAAAAAATGCGAGATGGCAATTGCTTTGCTTTGAAAAATGCACTCATTTGCTTAATGTACAAGAGACATGTCATTGGTCGTTGCGAAGGAATAATGCTATATTGTTTTAAAATTAGCACGATGTTTTTTGTTGTTAATATTAGTATTGGCTAGAAAAGCTAAGACTCAAACTCGTAAATTTGACTAGTTTGGGGTAAATTAGAATACTAAAGGGATCAGAAGAACCAAAATCATACTTATACCTACCAAAAATATACTTGACCTTCCCCGACCTAGTTTCTGTCGCTGAAACACCAATTTGCTGAAGCAAAATTAAATTTGCGGCTCCAAAAAGGATGATACAGCGAAATTCGGCCATTTAGAGTGTAACTACCTGATAGCGAAATTTGGCCATTGTAGGGGAAATTGGGGCGGAAGGGAGGTGAGAGCCAACATTACAGTTAGGTTAACCAAAAATTTCCTTGACATTTGCTGACCCAGTATCTGGCACCCAAACTCCAATTTGTCCAGCCGAAATTAATTTAAAGGCTTAAAACATGAGCTCACAAGAAATTTTGTCATGTTGAGGGTAATTGGTATATTTTCGTGCGTCTAGCAGGCCCAAAATCATAATTAGGCTATCCAAAAATACTTGATCTTCCGCAACCTAGTATTTCACCTGAGAACACATCTGTCCAACCAAAATTAATTGAAACAGAGATTTCAACTGAGGTCTCTACCGGAAAGGATCGAGAGAGATAATTGTTTTTGCATGTCTCTGTCACGCATAACTCATCTTCGAATGGATAGGTTTCTATAAATTTTATTTATTCGATAACAAACGTGACATGCCTTTTAGTTGAAGGCAAACAGCAGCGATCCCATCTTCGTGACTAGAAAGGCAAGAACCATATTTAAAAGGTTTTTGCCAAATTTGACAATATGGCTACCAGTATTACGCAGCCCATATCCTGCTATACAGGCTTCACATCGAAAACTACAACTTCGCTGACTACGACTTTTTTGTGAGGCCACTCTCTGGGCCGCTAACAGCCCGAATATGGTTCACCTTTTGCCAGAAATAGCTATTTTTCAGATTTCGACGTGTTATTGCTTGTTTCTTTACCTTATAATGAGTGCTTATTTGTTTATCAAGTAAGCTGAATACGATGGTTTTGCCATCTAAACTATGTTATCAGTTTTCATTTGTTTGGTTATTTGTTGCTTGCAGGGCATCAAGAAAGGTCTATATATAGGTTTTCTGGCACGCTGAATATGATACTATGGTTATCTACAGTCCAGCACGAATATTTCATACATTGTCAGGTGTTTTCAATGGGTTTAAAGTCAATAAATAAGGTTGCCCGAATATCCTATAGTAGTTTGGTTACGTTATGCGTATATGGTATCAAATATGGTCTATATATACGTTTTAGGCATGATGAATACGATGGTTCGGTTATCGAGAGACTAGCACGAATATTTCGTGGGTTTTGAGTTGTTTTCGATAGGTTTAGGGTCGACGAGGTTTTGTGATTTTAGTTTCAATGGTTTCAGGGATCCAGAGGTTTAAGTGTAGCATGATCATCAAACACAAAGCCTGTTACAAAGAAATTTCTCAAAGTTAATACTTGATGAAGCCATGTTCCCTTCGTTTGACCCTAGCTTGCAAGTACTTGTCTACGGAATTCAAGCACAAAGCTGACAGCATTTTCAAGGTAAATTAGTGCTTTTAGTAGCTACAAGAACCAAAACCATATACTCAAACCATCTAAAGAATATACTTTACCTTCCCCGACAAGGTATTTATCACCTAAACTCCCAGCCAACATTAATTTAAGGGCTCCAAACACGAGCGGAAAACGAAATTTGGCCATTTGGACCGGGGTCGAAGAGCCAAAATCACATTTAGACTATCCAGAAATATAGTTCACCTTCCACAGCATAGTATATACCACCTAAACACCTATTTGTCCAGCCAAAATAAATTTAAGGGCTTCAAACACAAGCCGACAAAATAATTATTTGGCTATTTTGGGACAAATTAGGTATTTTTTCGGCGGAGGGGGCTGGAAGAGCCAAAACCAAACTTAGTCCATCCTAATATATAATTAACCTTCACCGACCTGATATCTGTCGCCTAAACACAGGTGTGTCCGGCCAAAATTAATTTAAGGAGTTCAAAGGCCAGCTGCCAAATAAACTTGAACATTTTGATCGTAAATTAGGGTATTTTTTCGAGTCTAGAAGAGGCAAAACCATGCTTAGACTATTAAAATAACTTAACCTTCAATCGCGTCACGTAAATATCGATTTGTCCAGTCAAAATTAATTTAATGGCTTCAAACCCGAGTTGACATTGTAATTTGGCCACTTTTGGAATATTTTGCGGATGTGGAAAACCCAATATAATATTTAGACCATTCAAAAATACACTTCACCTTCTTACGCCTAGTATTTGTCACAAAAACACACATTTGGAGAGCAATAATTAATTTAAGGGCTTGACCCACGAGCCGACAAAGAAATTTGGTCATTTTGACAGTAAATTTGGGAAGTTCGAGGAGCTGGAAAACCCAAAATCGTACATAGGTCATCCAAAAGATTTGCTTGGCCTTCCACTGCCCAGTATCTGTCACCTAAACACCAATTTGTCAAGCTAAATATAATCTAAGGGCTTCAAACACGAACCGGCAAACAAATTATTTGGCCATGCTGGGCAAAAAAATCTACCTGACCTTCCCCGACCTAGTACCTTTTCCCTAAACACTGATTTGTTCAGAAAAATTAATTTAAGGGAACCAAACACAAGCGGAAATCAAAATTTTGGGAATGTAAGGGTAAATTTGGGTATTTCGGGGAGCTAGGAAACCCTTAATAATATTAAGACATTAAGACCATACAAAAAATATTCTTGCCTTCCTTCACCAAGTATCTGTAACGTAAACACCAATTTGTCCAGTCGAAATTACTTTAAGAGCTTCAGACTCGAGCTGACAAAGAAATTAGTCATATTGTGGGCAAATTAGGGTATTTTGGGAGATTGGAAGAGCTAAGACCCTCCAAAAATAGACTTGACCTTCCCCGACATAGTATCTGTCACTAATACCGATTGGTCCAGCCATAATCTATATAAGGGCTTCAACACAAGCTGACAAAGAAATTTGGCCATTTTGAGGACGAATTTCGGTATTTCGGTAGCTAGATAAGCCAAAATCACAAAGCATCATAAACCAAGTATATATCTCTTTTCTAAACACTGATTTGTTCAGCCAAAATTAATTTAAAGACTTCAAACACGAGCTTACATCGAAAATTGGTCATTTTGGGATAAATTAGTGTATTTCTCAAAGCTAGAAAACAAAACAACATTCAGACGATCAAAAAATACACTTGACCTTCTCCGTCCTAGTATATGTCACCTAAACGCGGATTTGTTAAGATAAAATTAAGCGCCTTTAAATCCTAGTTGACAAATAAATTTGACCATTTTGAGGGCAAATTAGCTTATTTTGGGGGACTGCAAGAACTCAAATCAAATATATATAGATTATCTAACAAATTTAATTGGCTTTCTCCGACCTAGTATCTGTCACCACATATCGAATTGTGGAGCCAAAATTATTTAACGGCCTTGAAGCACTATATACTTAACAAAAAATTTGGCCATTGTCAGAGCCAATTAGGGCATTTTGGAAGACTAGACGAGCCAAATCATATTTAACCATCCAAAAATCTACTTCACGGCCTAGTATCTGCCACGTAAACACTGATTTGTTCAGCTATAATTACTTTAATATCTTCAATCACAAGCTGACTACGAAATTTGGCTATTCTGAGAGTAAATTTGGGTATTTTAAGGAGCTGGACAAGCCAAAATCATGCTTAGACCATTCCGGACAGAGTAACTCTTCCTTGAACGCCGATTTGTCAAGCCAAAATTAATTTATGAGCTCTAAACACTTGCTGACAACGAAATTTGGCCATTATGAGGATTTGTTTGGGTATTTTACGACTGTTACACCTAGGGCTCCAAACGCTGGAAATCAGACGTCAACGAGCAGATCTCCTGATGGCCTATAAGATCATCCACGGCATACTAGACTTTCCCATGGAAACTCTGTTCAGCTATGACAACTCTTTCACAGGAGGCCATTGTCTCAAGTTGAAAAAGCCAAATGTACCGCATCTTGATCTCCGTCGGTTTTCATTTGGCGATCGGATGGTTACTCCCTGGAACAACCTCCCTGAAGAGACGGTCACCGCTCCGTCCTTTTCGGCTTTCAAGCGTCTGCTCCATGGCTCAGGCGCATTACCATGTCTCTAACACTCTCTCTGGTGTTTGAATTTATTTTCAAGAACGAATTCAACAGATTGGACAAGCCGTGGAGGCCCGCGGCACTTGGATGAATTTCTCTCCTGGAGGGGTTTGGCTAACCCTGTGAGTTATGTGAGTTATTTTAAGGAGCTGAATAAGCTGAAATCATACATAGACCACCCCCGATCGAGTAACTCTTCTTAAACACCGATTTGTCCAGCCAAAATTAATTTAAGTGATCAAAACACGAGCTGACATCGAAATTTTGTCATTTTGGGGTAACTCGAGTTAAGGTAATTTTTGAGGTATATTAAGTATTCTGGCGAGACCCATACGTTTTTCTTTTGGTGGCACATTTCTCTGTTCTTGACTGAAATCAGTTTGAGTTACTGGTTGTATAGCTCTTTTTGGCCCAAATGTACTTGGATCGAACTCCCGAATTATATGTTCGAGTTTTCTTGTTACACTTGGTTTTGCCATTTCTTGTGCCTTTTCATTTGGCGATGGCTCGACATTCGTCGATTCTTCATGCACTAGACGTTGTGTAGCGTCCTTTGGAGTGGTACTTGATTATTTTTAGAATTTAGGCAGGCTTGCGTAAAACGCCCTGGTTATGCGGTTTAGTAATTGCTGTTACGATATATCTAAGTAATTTTATTTTGGATTGTGCCTTATTTAGAACTGGGAGGTTTATTTTGATTTTCAAAAATACTGACCACTTTTATTTTATTAATAATTTGTCCCACTTTTACACATCGTGGTGAGCATATTTTTATTTTTGAATGGGAAATGTTTATGACGGCTATCGGAATTAAAAGGGGGCCGGATTCGTCAAAGAGGATTGTAACGTTCTAGGTGTGGCCAGTAGTGTGCCAGTGGGACAGTTCGAATGACACGCGTTCTTTTACGTTTGTATGCTTTCTCGAAGCTGATTGATTGTATTCAACACTGCAGGGTGACTGACTCAACTCACTCTTGGTTCAGCTAGTTATTAACCAAAGCCGCCGTTAAAAATGTTTATTTAAAACAACTAGAACACAAATACGGCACGGTTCTTTATTACCACCAGGATTAGTTTACGCTACTAATATCACCGGTAATTTTGGTCCTATTTCCCTTTCTGACTAGACCACTCCAGCGCACTATTTCAGCTCATTATGATTCATTAATGTTAAGGTTAAGTTATTTACTCTTTACTGCTGCTATTGTGAGGTTGATACAATTGCCACCGGATGGCTGACAACTGTACGAGTATTTGAGTACCATAACCTGATCCTTAGATTTACACAATACTGATCCCTATTTAATGCAATCGCCCCCGGATGGCAGACAGATTGCATTAAGATTGAGTGATAACAATTATGGTTTAAGTTAGCAGATACTTTATTAATGCTCTTGTGAGTTGATACAGTGACCCCCAAGTTATATGCCATGATAGTTCCCATACTTTTTACAAAGATATTACTAAAATTATTTAATACTTTAAGTTAGTGTAATTAGGTGTGAAGCTGGAGCACCTATGATTTCTACTTTAAGCATAAAATACCAGGTTGGCAGCAAAATCCAGAAAGCGTGCGCATAACCGTGCCTCTCTACACAATTCTTTGTGTCGTAACCGCGATGCTCTTAAAAAGTCAAGAAAAGTCCTAGAAAATCATTGCTGCAACTCCAAAAGCTATTTTCAGTATCCGTATCACCAGCCAAACTCAATACATGTATACCATCACAGTAAAGCACCAGGTTGCCAACACTATGGTAGCTATGTAAGCCACAGAGTAATCAATGCAATAATCCAAAACATTATAATTTTTTACGCAAGGCTCCCCGATACATACAACGGTCCGAACAGAGCTAGGAAAAATCTTGACTACATATTATCTAATTAAGAAATTAAATAGAAAACGTGGAAATCAACTTAAAACAAAAATAACAAAATCAGTAAAATTTGGAATTTTAGTATTTGGTGGGATGGGACCGTTTAATAATTAAATTAGTGAAAACCCGAATTTTTGGCTTTGCGTTGAGTTTTGGGTTATTTTTAGAATGAATGGGTGGGTTTGGGCCCCGAAACCCCTTTCGTAGCCTGGGAAACCCCCAACACCGACTTTGCCGTTAGGTTCGATATTTTTCATTTGGGCCTAGCGAGTTTGAAGACGAAATGATGGGAAAACGATGCCGGCTGAAAAGTTGGGTTGGGGTTGGATTCGAACCCATGACTTCCCGCCTTTGGATATACAAGCATGTGGTCTGCCAACTGTGCTATCGCTGCCCAACTCGTGGCAGTCATAAAGCCGCTATATTAGATATACTCTCGTGTTTCACTAAGGGCTACAATAGTACTTTTATATACTATATAACATATATATATATATATATATATATATATATATATATATATACATATATATATATATATCATGGAGTAACCGGAATTCCGGTTCCGGCGAAAATCGTGTTCCGGTTCCGGTTCCGGCAAAGGCCAAAAACCATACCAGAACCGGAATTCCGGTTTAAAAATTTTGTTTGAAATTTTCCACATTTTTGCTTCATCCCTGAAAGTAACGAAATTAAAGTAAAGTAACGTTATCTACAACGCAGCCAAACACTGCTTTCTTTGCAATGAACTGGATTTATTGAAACTGTGCGAGCAGTATAACAGTTTTGTCTCATTTATAGCTTTATGACTAGAAAGTTATCATCATTATCATCTAACTGACGGGCACTGTTTGTCCAACGCTAAACAGTGTCTCTTACCACTGATCAGAAAATTATTTTTTATCTATTAATTTTTCCTGAATCATATAAACCAATAATTTCAAGTTTCCTACAGAAAAACATCTAACAAACGTATGTGTAGTAAAGGGAGGCGAATAGGGACAGAGCGAAAGCGTTTATTCTTCGCTCTATGCGTTGTGAGCACATTCAATTTGACGCAGTATACGCAAGGGTGTCTAGTAGAAGGCGTTTTTTGCTCTGGGTGTCCAATAAAACGACATATTGATCGATAAATAAACATTATTAGCTTCCTCAGTCTCTTTAAAGTTTCAGAACGGCAATAATGTCATGGCAATATATTAAGTTTAATGTAAAAGTTATGTTTAATTCATTTTAAGTCGACTATACCTTAATTTCTTCCTTCATATCTTTTACTATATATAAATTTCGAAGACCAGGTTCCGGTTCCGGATCCGGTTTAAATGGACGGTTCCGGTTGCTGGTTCCGGTTCCGGTTATTCCCTGATATATATATATATATATATATATATATATATATATATATATATATATATATATATATCAGGGAGTAACCGGAATTCCGGTTCCGGTTCCGGCGAAAATCGTGTTCCGGTTCCGGTTCCGGCAAAGGGCAAAAACCATACCGGAACCGGAATTCCGGTGTAAAAATTTTGTTTGAAATTTTCCACGTTTTTTGCTTTATCCTGTAATCCAAACATATATAATATATATTATACATTGATCAAGCTCCAATACAACCAAGCAAAAGAAAAGATTAACTAACCAATTTGCCGTGTAAAACGTAAGTAGGGCACATAATTTGAGCAGGAATTTTTCATAATAACCTGCAGGAGTTTGTTAAATCAAAGCTAGGTCGATGCTTGTAGCAGCTATTTTACACATCCAGAAGTCTGTTGGATACGTTTGAATTAAACCGGTCCAACTCGGTAACAGAGTATGGCTTACGCAGAAGTACTTAGGGTATGCTTGGCTAACATAAATTGCGTCAAGCACCCGCCAGTGCGCTTGTAAACTTGGTAAATCAGTTTAACTTGAAGTAAACTAACGTTATCTGCAACGCAGCTAGAAACTGGTTTCTTGGCAATGAACTGTATTTATTGATACTGTGCGAGCAGCATCACAGTGTGTCTCATTTATAGCATTCTGATTAGAAAGTTATCATCATTATGATCTAACTGACGGGCACTGTTTGTCCAATGCTAGCCTAAACAGTGTCTCTGACCACTGATCAGAAAATTACCTTCTATCTATTATTTTCTCTTAGAATCATATAAACCAATAATTTTAAGTTTCCTACAGAAGAACATACAACAAACGTATGTGTAGTAACGGGAGGCGACTGGAGACAGAGCGAAAGTGTGTATTCTACGCTTCAAGCTTTGTAAGCATATTCGATTTGACGCAGTATATGCAATGGTGTATAGTGGAAGGCATTTTTGCTCTGGGGGTCCAAAAACCGACATATTTCATCGACAAATAAACATTATTAGCTTCATCAGTCTCTTTAAAGTTTCAGAAAGGCAATAATACCATCGCAAAACCTTAAGTTTAATGTAAAAGTTATTTTTAATGCATTTTAAATCCACTATACCTTCATTTCTCCCATCATCTGTTTTACTATATATAAATTTCAAAGACCAAGTTCCGGTTCCGGTTCCGGATCCGGTTTAAATGGACGGTTCCGGTTGCTGGTTCCGGTAAATTTTGGTTCCGGTTATTCCCTGATATATATATATATATGTATATATATATATATATATATATATATATATTTCGCACATTTTATATATTTTATTTCGTTATTAATCCACAAAGCAGCAGGAACACTATTATATAATAGAAGGTTGAACTATGACACAGGTTATTGATTCTGGGTTCGTTAAGGTGGCAGTAAAACCCGACCTTCCCTGCTATCTTCATGTTAGGTTCGATATTTTTCATTCAGGACAAGTGATTAAAGTTTGAAGACGAAGACATGTGAAAAGCAGCCGCCTGAAAAATGGGAAGGGCTGGGATTCAAACCCCTGATATCCCGCTTATTCGCAAGCAGGCGCTCTATCGTGTGAACTATCCATGCCAGACTTTATGGTAGTTATAAGCCGCTATATTCTGTTATATTTTTTATGGTCCGAAGAGGTAGGGGTTGGATGGAAATAGTTTATGACGGCTATCGGATGTTAAATGGGACGGAATTCGTCACCGAAGATAGCGCGGTTCGAGGTGTGGCCAGTAGTATGCCGGCGGGAACTAAGTAGTCTCGTTTTTTAGCGTGTGCCTATTCTTTAGCAATGATTTGATTCGGCTTAGCGAGGCGGCGCGGATTAGCTCCATTCACTCTGATTTGAAGTAAGTGAGCACCAAAGCGGTAAATGAAATGTTTATTTAAAATGTTACGGTACAAATAAGGCACAGTTATTTAGTACCGCTATTGCCTAGGCTACACTTACTACTGGTAATTTTGTTCCAGTACACCTCGATAACGACTCTATTTTTAACCAGGTTTCTTACGAAACAGCCACTCGATATTCTAGTTCTTTTGGCTCTGATTTATCTATTGCCTATTAGTTAAGATTTCGGTATATATCGCTAATTCTATTAATCCTCTTTTGAGGTCGACACTATTCGCCCCCGGACGGCTGACGCAGGTGCGAGTATCTAAATAACTCAACTTATATCCTTAGAATTACGCTAAGTACCGACCTGATTTAATCGGATGCCCCGGACGGCTGACATACCACATTAAATTAATATAATAGTGGTTAAGAGTTGAGTTAGCCGATACTTTATTACAGCTCTTGTGAGTTCATACAGTTGGCTCCCGGACGGCTGACCACTGCAGGGTTAATTAATTACATGAATCTAATTTCTTAGATTTACGCTAATACCGTCGGTTATGTTATAGCTGTCCCCACACGGATGACGAACTATGCCATTATAAAAACTGTATAGTAGTAGGGAGCTACTATCCAGTTAATTTCTCAAATGTTTCGATCTCCAGACGTCTGATCGCGTTGGTAATTGGGAATGAGGAAATCCACGCCCCCTATTCACCCGGTCTTATTAATAATAACACCGTTCGCTAAGCCGCTCCGGACGGCTGCCGCACTGAATAAATGATGCTACTTCCGTTTGGACCTTAATCTGCTCTCCCTGGTAATTTCTCACTCGACGCTTTAGGGCCGAAATTCTTTAGTATTACTAACTAATATTCCGCTAATACGTATAAGATTAATACTTTTATTTAACCCTATTATTTTACGTGGGACATGTATTATTAATAAGTTATTGCTAATTACTGTTAGGGTACCTGTTTGTGAAACGCTGAGCCAATTATATCTAAGTTGAATCCTTAGCCATAAACGAAAATCTTTAAACACCACTGTTATAATTTTTAAAACTCCTTGATCAAACGCAATTCTTTACGCCGCAATCTTTTTACTTTTTAAGCCAAAAGCAAGTCCGAACCAGCTGTAAACTCCTTTAAACAACATAAAACAATTGTTATATTTTTAAAGTTACAAAGGGGCAAGGGTTGATGGGTACTTTTCTTATGACGGCTATCTGAATTAAAATGGGGACGGGATGCTTGGGAAGGGGTAGCTTCTACTAGCGTTAAGGTTAGGTTACGTACCAGTTTACTATGCCTTTTGTAACGACCGTCCCCGAATGGCTGACGACATCACGTTTATGTAAGTTCCTTAAACTGAGGTCCCTAGAATTACGCTAGTACAGTCATTTTTACGAGCTACGGTTTGAGTGACAACCAGTTAAGTTTAAGTTAGCTGTTACGTTACTATATCTCTTGTGATTTGAAACGACGACCCACGATAGGTTAAACGCGTACGTTTATCTAATTAACTTAGCCTGAGCCTTAGGATTACACTTACGTGCCGATTAGGTTATCTTTGTAGTCGCACCGAATGGCTGGCTGGCTACTTATGACAAACTATGTAGTAGCGGTCAAATCCTGGATAGTTGAACTTTTGCGCTCTTTATCTCTAGGCCCCCGAATGGCTGGTTGTTAGGTATAGAGTTCTCGAGACGTCATTTGTCGAATCCGCTCCTTACTCACCCAGTCTTCTCAAGAATAACTACTTGTTGAGCCACCCCGAACGGCGTTACATTGTCACTACTATTAAGCGCTTTATTGCCACTTCTTTTACACGGAAATTTAATATTACTAACTTAACTACTATTGCGGGATACAATTACCATCTCACGCCGTTCTTTACGCGTTAACCATATTAAAGTCACCGTAAAAGCCTTGCAGTTCAAATAACAATATGCCTCGCAACCATTTGTAACTTTGATTCTAATATGAATCGCGTATCAAACCTCTGATTAGTCAAACTGTAACTCTCAGCGTGTCAATTTAGCTAACTATAAGCACCAATATATCAAGTTTAAAAACCATTAAATTAGATATTCAGCTTCCGCCAGTGCCGACCAATTTCGATGAAGATCACAACTAGACTGAAAATAAAACTAATATTAATAATAAGTTCAACATAGCTAATACCCAAACTAAAGCATTTTATAGCTTTATAGCATTGTTATAGCAACTATAGCATTAGATAAGTAAACAAAAATAGAATTCGTAGTTTTGAATCTTAGAAAACTTATATTTGTGGGAGACGTCTAATAAAATATTTTGTGAAAAATGCAATTTAAATTTAAATTTTGTGAAATTCAGGATCCAGGGACCCTTGTTAGCCTACTACAGCACCGACAAACATAAGCCCCGGGTTTATAAAACACCACCATATTGAATGCACGTAGCTACCTTGATCATATTAGCTATGTAAATTATTTAAAGAAGTTATATAAAATTCAAAAAGCAATGCACGAAATTCTTTGCATTGATATCACCGAACCACCGGTAATAATAAAAATTAGGAAGTAATTCTTGTCGCCTAATTGTATAGAAAGATTCTCACATTGCCGCTCTCTCCCCGAAACTAAGACCGAAAACTAAACTACAACAAAAATTTCCCCTAACTTCTTGTTAGCTAATTAGATACAAAACATAAAAAAGGACCCAGAAGGGAGGGAGGGGTATAATAAGTGAAATGGTAAAAACCCAGGGTTTTTGGGAAAATTTTTTTGGGTTTTTTGAAAAGGGTTTGGACCGTGATTCCCCATATAGATTAGTAGATACCTAACACACTCCACAGTCCGCACTTGTGCCGGGGACAAGCCGAAAATCCCACAATGGATATGTGTGTGTGTTGTTCTACTTTACTGCTTTTTATTTTTCAATTTTTCAAAATTTTCGCTAAAATTTTCGTCAAATTTTTGTTAATTTTTAAAATTTTTACCAAAGATTGCCCATTTTCTCAAAATTTACCGGAACCTTTACACCGTTGACCTGTTATATTAGCAAATCGATATTTGTGTAACGACTTCTAAAATCCGCATTTTGCGTATTTCAAACGTCATAGCAGCTACCATAGAGAAGTGAGCATCGCACTGGCGGTTGTGCGACGCATGGAGGCGTCACAGGCCCGAAACTTTACGCGTGATTCACTCTGAGATGCGCACATTCACTGCGCACGGTTACGCAAGAACCCCCGTGGCCGTGGTAATACGGTTGTTGTTACCCTGTAATGACAATATTATCGCTTGATACAAACTTCATGCAATAGCTGACATTTCTAAGCGATGATTGTAGGAGCTATAGCCAATGAAGTTACAATGCTCGAGCTCGTAACAATATTGTTCAATGTCGCACACTGTGTGTAATACAACAAATGTTGTCGCACGATGATGTAACGACGAATACTATCATTCAACTGTAGCTGTAACAGAAACTGTGGTAGCTGCACGCTAGTGTAAAAATAATTGAGGACATGGCACGCCATGTCTGTTTCGGAGACCAAGCAACGGCGTCTCCAAATTAAAAAAATTTAGTAATTTTTGCAGTCTTTCCAAGAAAAATCACGAGTTTAACAAAATTCCGACATTCGCAACATCTACCTCTAATTACAGCATCAGCTACTACCACCTGTCATATATATCCTTGGTAATGAGTTTGCAACCGACCGTTGTGGCTACGACTAAGCACCACATGGTACGTAGTTTAGCACAAAATCCTGGCTGATTAAAATATATTTCTTCGATTTCGGATGCTAATCTATCGATAAAGCTTAGCGTATCATTTTTAGCACAAAATTTCTTTCTTCGTTTACATAGCATCTTGCCTGATTGAATTAAGTGTAAGGGCAAGTATGTTATCATCGAATTTGATTCTTGGTAAAATGCCCAAACAATACTAGAAATGAAATGAATGGAAACATTGCCAACGCCTGACCCTGCTGCCGGCCGCGTGCGTCGTTCAGAGCTAAAAATGCCATTTTAACACAATGATTTTATATATTTCCCCCGACCGCCCTTGGTATATTGAGCTGTTGGCAAAATTCTTTGAGGATCAGCGCGACGTTCAGGGTTGCAAGTTTACTTGCCCATCAAATTCCAATTGTGTGCAGTTACACTGTTATCGTTAACTACTAATGGTCGCTTATCGTAGTTGTTGTTTAGTTTGTAAATTTATATATAAATACCTTATATCTGTGAAGCGGCCGCTTGATTTTAAACTTTTAAACTTATGCGTCGTTCACGTTTATTTGTGTGCGGAAACTGCACAATGTACTCAGTATGGTAACTGCTAATGTATAATCTTATATTTTACTTTTAGCGATTGAGAAGTGCCAAAATTTTTAAATTTCAAATTTTGTCGTTTCTCAAAGTTCTGATACCTTATAAAAGATGGTCTTACGATGCGACATCGGGACCAGTCGGCTTTAACTCCACGCCGAGCGGTTGTTGCTCCGGGGTATTTTCTTTTGCATTTTGGAATATCGGCTCTGTATTTGATTTTCGGTTCTCTCTTTGTTTTTTCTTCGCATCTTAGCTCGGTTTAGCTTTCCAGTATATGCAGCATGGAGGAAGGCATTGGCTCAGGTCGTTTTGTGTGGGAACTTAGAGCGATGAAAGAAGTGGCCGGATGTTTTTAGTGACCTACAATGCCGACTGGTTCCTCCAGTCTTGTCGACGAAACCGTGAATATTGGGTTCGTCTGCAGGCTTATAGTATTACTGTGTTTTGTTTCAAAAAATGTTGAGCTGATTATTTAGTGTGTGGAATATATTTTCTTTTATTTCCTGGCCAGTGATCATGCATTGCGTGAGCAAACTTAAAGGTAAACCCATCAACCGTACTATTTCGTATTTACCGCCAATCGGTTCTCACGAACTTTTTTTGCGGAAAAAGGCTGAATTTCATTCGATGTTTCGCTAACCGAAAATTGGCAAAATCAAATCTAGCTGCTAGATATTATACCTTGTGATCGAACACAATTTCGGCGGTTTTTTATTTGAGGAAATCCGGTTCCCAAAAGCTTAATCATCTAAATTTGGGTTATTCAGTGTTCACACGAACAAATTTAATGCAGAAGTGACGTCAAAAGAAAATAGACTTCATAGCTTATAAACTTATAACCTATAAAATTATAGAAAATATACTTAAAGCTCTTGGTGTCCGCGAACAAAACCCATTTAATTGAAATTCGACAAATTTTCGTTCTCAAAAATTTGGGTTATTTTCTCTTGAGTTTTCGCGAGTGACAAAATGGTTTGGCTGGTTTACGTTAATTTGTGTGCGCCGTGGCTTAGCTGTGACCTAATAGTGGGCGGTGACTGCCAGCATGTCCGCGTAACAACGTATCTACAACGACGAACATATGTGACAGTCTGCCGTGACTGTATGGATTTTTTGATCAGTCAGCGCTGACTATGTAATATGTCCTTAGTAGCACAAAAGCACAGTATAGCATAACGGTCGTAGATATCTCAAGTACATACATGGTGGCGGTACCTCAAACCCCATAACTTTAGCACCGGAGCCTTAACAGAAAAACAAAAAGAGGGAAACACAAGGCGAATAAATTATCGTACCGTACCAATTACTGTAACAGCACAGTGGTACATACAAGTAACCGACCCGACTTTGCAACGTTACCAACTGCCCACCTACACCGAGACTGCATTAAGCTGGAAGGGCTTGATTTAAAGTAACACAGGCCAAAAAAACTTAATCGCTTTAATTTTAATTATTTTCAATTAACAGTCAATTTTGCAAAAAGAAAACGCACATTTTTCAGCTTAGAAAATCCCAGTCTGCGTCACCTGCGAAATGTATTACACTGTTGTATAAAAGTCGGTGCAACAATACGTCCCCTGTCACCCTGTCACTTTCCAATTAGGTGGTCCAAAATACATAGCTAGCTTTGCAGGAGATATGCATGAGTCCTATTTTTAAGATACTAAAACATTTTATTTACTCATACCCAGCGGTTTAAATAATTGACTGTAAGAGTAAATCTGCCGATTTTTGATGAGACTGCCGCTCCGCTGATTATTTTCGGGTTGATCGCTTTATCTCACCGTCCACAGCTGTATAAGCATTTGAAATGCTACGGTATTAACACAATAAATATAATATACACCTATACACAGATACACTATCATAATATTGGTTTAAACAGTGATTTACGTGGTCGTATAATATTTTGAGCTGCTTCAAAAAGCCACTATTCGGATTGACAATACGTCGTGCTGAGCGAACGACACGAATTGCAACAGCCGGATCAACATTTGCCACAATCATAATATAGGCGATGACAAGCGTTGCACTTCGGCTAATTCCGGCCATACAATGAACAAGTACAGCGTCTAGAACATAAATAATAACTACATTATATCACGATACGAATAGTCTGAAAACGAAACGCGATTTAAGCAAAACATCGGTCCATCACTTGTTCAAAATTATACAACCTGGTTTGAAAGGATATGAAATCTAGCGGATTCTTTTGAAGGAAGCAGTCAACAAATTGTATTTATAAGCAGAGCGATTGATGAAGAGTACGGCATTAAGGCAATATTCTTTATCAATTATACCGAGCACCGATTTCAGTCTAACACCATTATGTTTTCTTACATTTTATACTTTTTTGACCGCGTGCGAATTATTACCTTCAAGCGGCACACCGCAAATCACACCACGAATCATGGCTCTCCAATGTTGACGATACACTGCAGTTTCAGCGATTTCAGTTTTCTAATTGAACTATTGCGTCCGCAGAATTAAGGATAACGAACATAGCGCTCAGTATCCGATTTAAATGATCTGCTCCAGGTCTTAAAACATCTTTACGCGGCCGTTTCCAACCAATCATTGCTTCGCAGAAGAATGCGTTACATTTTCTATACAAAGAACATGGCCAAGCCATTGACACTTGCGTTACGATCGTGCGCGACGCTGCAGAGTAAAGAAAACGCTCACGGACATCAGCTTTACGGATCCGGTCGGTATGAAGTATATCCAGGCACCTCCGCCAACATTTAATTTCAAACATACACCGCATTTTGACGTTCCCAAATAGTTATTGCCATGTTTAACACCCATACAAGAGGATTGAACAAATACAGGCAATGTAAACACGAGACTTAACTAGAACTGACATGTCGTGATGCTTCAACAGTCTTGCGTACAGATTGTTGCAGGCATATAGAGCTTTTTAAATGCGTGAGCATATTTCCGTAGTGGCCGTGCCTTGACCAACTATTGCACTCCCAAGATATTTCAAAGACTAAAAATGTCCAGTGCTTGGCGATCCATCACCACAAGAGGAGTAACCGAAGTACAGTACTAGCCAAAATGTCCCTCACATTTCGAGCGATTCTCGAGCTAGCCGCGAGCGAGTGGCTCGCTCGAGATTTCGAAACTATTTGAATTAATAGTAAATTCTATTTTTAGAACAAATTTAGTTCAAACAAGTCGTAAGCGAACGACAGTCATTTTTGGCGATTACTTTACAGCATGCCGACTGTAGCGAGACCGACGGATGTAGAGAAATCAACTAAAAAGCTTATCATGAATTGCATGTCTGCGAGTAAAGCACATTTGTCTGCAAAATCAAGCCGTAAGGACGAGTCGTGTTTGATGGATGTAGGAATATTAATCCCCGTCCTTTGTTTAGGGCCGCGTTGAGAGCCTAGCTTTTGACGAGATTAATAAAGAGAGTCGGAGACAAGATTGAGCCTTGCCACGCATCAGACGATCAGACGTAATGGTTAATTTATTGCTTAACGAATCGTAGACGCGCACCTAGTTGCCGTGCGCCGATACAAGGTTTATATCAATTTGCAGATCTTAACTGGTAATCTTACAGATTCCACAATATTGAACATAGCGATCCAATGGATGAAATCAGACGCAGTTTTAACGTCTACAGGCATACAATACTTGGTTTCCGTAATTCGTTGAATGTTCCATAACTTATGGGTTCTCCAGAAAGGCGGGCGAAGTCGGGTCCTAAGGTATTTTGAGCTAACCCAAGTTCCACCAATTCATGGCCCCAAGTCCCCCAAGTACATTCTTGTCCCTCTAAAAAATAAAATTTATGTCCGATAGGCTAAAAATATGCAAATTTTTCCCTATTTTGGCTAAAAATCCCCAAATTTTACCCTGCCGGGCTATAAAACAGTAAAATTCTCATTTTCAAGTAAGCATAAATACAAACAGTTGCAAAATTAGACATTTTTGATGTTTCATGACGGTTACAGTAATTTATGGCATCCCAGTTTAACTGTGGGCGGGGGAGGAGTTGGGTCCCCGCCAAGGTAATCTTGGAGGCGACCTGCTAGGACCCTCAAGTCGGTTCCCCAAGAATAATTTCGAAAGTTTGGAGAACCCACCACTTGGCGCTCGGCAAATATTTGATATAAACGTATACAAGCGCTTCTAAAACCTGCTAGAAATTCTATAATTTCAAGATTAATATATAGCTAGTGTTATACGGTTCAAAATTACGTGTTCTAAAATTCTGAAGCCAGATTCAAAACGATATGTCCAGATAGTTTTAGCATTTAGGAGCATCATCCTTTTTGGGTAGAGGATGGGTGCGTGCGCAATATCAATCTGTTGGGATTTCTTCTGATGTCCAAATATGATGCACGAGCCCGGTTAGCACAAAGAGTAAACTGTCATCCGCATATTTCCGAACCGCTACAAGTATGCCCCTCTTACGTGCAGATTTTCCGGCACACATGAGATGGACGATCAGCTTGACTTCATCAGTAGAAGGTGGGCTTTCAGCCATATCCTGGAGCCCCCCAAGACTGGTGACAGGTCTCTGATTTGGAGGCGCCGGGTTCAGAAACTGCACAAAACGTTCTTTGCACGATACGATCCTCGAAGCTTGTTGCATCATTGCCCACAGAATCTTTAATAACCTCGCTAACGTTTGATGCTGATTTTGATTTAATGAAGAGCAACAACGAAGACATATCTCCAGCCCCACTAGCCTACTCTAAGTCAGCGGCAATACCATCGCAATAGTTCTCACGATATAAACGAATCTACATACCACTTCAAGGCATGGTTTATACGCCGGACGTGACACCGGAATCGGCCGCGGGCCATGGCTGTGCTTCGTAAGTCGATAAGCCTATTAAATGGCTCTGGGTATTACGCACACCCCAGGAGATGTTCAAAACAAGAAGATGCAAGGCACCCGACTATGACATACCAATGACCGTTAACTAACAGAGTTGAACAGTTAGGTAAAGCTTGAGAAGCCGCATTATTAAAGCTATGACAAATAGTGGGGTCGTGCAGTCGCGAACAACCAGGCCGAATCGGCAGAACGTGTAGGCTCATACGCAACCAGTAGCGACGAAGGTGAAACGCATACGAAGTACCGCAAGACGATCACTAACTGGTTGGAATTCCCTTATGGAATTCACCAGTTTAGAACTTCCTGCAAAGCCCGCTCCATACAAGTCTCGTGTATCACCAGAGAATAGTAAATTGTATGTGTAAATAGTATCTGTCTTTGTCAGATGACAAAAATTTTTCGGTACCAGCACTGCCTTTGCGAACTTCTGCCAAACAAGCGATGTTATCGCTGTAACGGAGAAGGGATAAACCAAGCAGGGCTTCATAACCCGGTTAGATTAATTAATGTTCGAAAGTTCCGAGACGCTATTTTTGTATTACAATTTGCTAAATTCGCCTTACTCTTACTTCTGACTGGGTGCCTAGCATTTTAAGACATGTCAATGGTTTATTGACGGCAATTTAACGCGGGTGCCAACCACGGAGCCGCCCACATCACAGTGCTGACATAAAACATCTACACGGCAGATACAAGTTTAAAATAATCGATCGAAATCGTTCAAAATTTCCATCGATTTGGATTAAACGAAACTTTGAATGAATATTTTTTCCGATTAAACCATATTTCGATCGATTACGAGGTTGATTTCGATTGCACTTAGACTACACTTAGTCTTAGACTATGTAGACTGTAATTCTTCCACACATAATACTAGCAATCCGATTTTTCATTGAACGCAAAACACATAGCGACATGCTTCTGAATAAACGGAAAAATTATACCCGTATAGTGCGTGTATAGCAACTTGTAAGTTGCATATTAGTAGCCCGTACAGTGTACATATATTTGAAAATACATAGAAACGGGTTCCCAGCCAAAATATTGGTATATATAGTTAATTTCAGCTATAAACCGAAAAGCGCAATATCACCCAGGACCATTGTAGGATTCTTCTAGTTCAACCACAGAATACGTTAAATACCACAGAATATCACTTTAAATAACTTCTGCGCTGTATCTGAAGCACGGCTCGGAGTGAAAATATGCCACAGTGGAAAATGTTTGCATACAGCTGTACTGCAAATATCACGTCCTGATCATTTTTACAATTTTTTGACTATTAATTTTAGATATGTCGGGTTACCACTGATACAAAAAATATCCCAAAGAATTTTCTCGATAATATATGCAAAATTTTATCCACCACTGGACCTGTTGAGTCAAACGATTCACTGTCCAAGATTTATAAATGATTATGTGGAGCGAGTTACGTATTACTAGTTAGTACTACTGCTGAGTTTCCTGCAGACATGTGGAGTTTATTTTAGTATATATCATTCGACACCTAGTCTACCCGGTTCGAATGTAAATAAAATAATACGTGTGTATGTGTGCCCAAAATTTTTTTGATACCTTTCTATTCCAAGGGATAAGTCAAAATGATACTTTAAATTAAACTCAAATTCGCTCGAAACATTTTCAGAAATGTTACCAACGATGATGAGGGTCATAAATATAAAAAATACACATGAAATTAATATTGCTGACGAATAAAATTGAGGAAAACGAATTATACGCTCCAGAAAGTGCAGCCAGTTTGATCTTTTATATCCCAATTCCATTCATTCTCACAAGTCACATCAAATTTGGAAAGGTCTTGGATAAGTTCCAACTTCTTTTCTACAGTTTGTCCTATTCTCTGAATTAAAACAAAAATCAACAAAAATTTTACGAATTTGCCCTATTGAATTATAAACGAGCATTATAAACCCCACAAGAGCGCCGTACTAAAATATAAAACCAGTAACTCGCCCGGCAATAGGAAACGCAGCGATTATATATATATCTATGTCTAAGGTCGGTGACTATGCATTTCAAAGTTGGAAAATTTACTTTCAAAGTCTCTGAAAGGATACGATATAGCAGCAACACATCAAGGACTCTGTTATGAATCACCGTTTTCAACCATATTAAAACAATGTAACTTATGTAATTCTTCATCTATTGATCAAGAAACGGAAATTTTCAAAATCCCTATATTTTGCGTATAGTTCATCGCCAACAAAAAAGAAACTGTCACAAATAAAAATCCCAATTTTTGTGGGTTTTAATCTTTAGTTTTTACAGCTAGAAAATAACTGATCTGATAAAAGTGGTACATAGCAAAATTGTATCTCTCTAAGAGAGCATTCGGTACAGTTGTGTTTTGCATTTGTTAATCCGAAGCCTATGATCACAAATTATAGAACAACATACTTCTGACGCCTATGTCAAGGGGTAATCTCGGGTGAAAGAGAATCGGAATTTTTGAAGGTAATCTGTGGTCTCTATGTGCTGATCTAAAGGAACAGTAAGCGAGCATATTTCCAATCTAACAAAAACCACGTAAAAATTTCTACCCTAAATTTGAGGTCTGTGTGACACATGCAGACAAAAAATATTTTTTCGTTTAGATTGCCTAAAGCAAAACCTCGCTCGCTCTGCTACAATTAGCACTGTGATCTTAGTGTTGAGGATACCAAATTTGAACAAGTATAACACTCGTCAGAAATGACGGCCGCTTGATGGAAGCAAATAGTTCTAAAATTGAATAATTATACCTTTCGCTTACAGCTTTTGTTTTGACGAGCAGCGTGAATAAATTCCAACGATTCCGGAATAAATTCGAGGAGCGATTGATTAGAATGATCGCGCGCATCAAAGCAGCAAAACTGCTGAACGTCATTCAACGGACGGGCATCTTCGTAAATGCTCAAAATATGAGTAATCTAGAATTAATATAAAAAAACTGGTAATGAGAGCAGCCAAGAGAAACAAACAGTCAGCAAAAATTATCGTTCATTGGTAGTCCGTTTTACTGGAACCAGTACAATGTAATGTAGCTGTACCAAATGAAAATTTAAATACAATGACTATCACACTGATGATGAGCGTTTTTCGTCACAACACCATTAGTAGTTTGATTTGCGCTGCATTCACAAATGTACAAATCTATAGTATCGACTCTTAAAAATATATATTGTTCATGCGATATAGCAATTTATAGCTAATGCTGTACCAGTTAACCGTGACCGACAAACCTATTTTTCGAACTCCTTCCTTTGGGCAATAACTTTACATCATTAGTCATACAAGGCCACACAGACTTACGTTATTTTTGACTAGTTGCTGCTCGTCTCTTGCGTCGTGGATGCCGCCAAGATAGAGCCCGGGCAAAATACGGCTCATTCAGCTGCCCATTTCGAGTATAAGTTTCAACGCTAAAGCAATCCAAACATCGTAATCTTTATACTAACTCTTGCATGCCAGTATGCACAGCGAACAAACAATTGATAATTGTTGATGTTCCACGTGTGCGATTGTAGATACAAGAAGATGGTAATAATCACCGTGGGTCTTACAGACCGTATGTCCTAGCAAAAATTTATTTAAGAACAAATGACAGTTGAAAGCAAACTTTAGTACGGAAGGAGCCATCGACACCCGATGTTACACAGAAAGGGTTATGTTGCCGTGTATCAATCCATGAGTATGTCGTTCATTAGCTGTACTTCTGTGGAAACATTTAAATTAAAGCTTAAATACTGACTAGTGTGTTTAATTTTGATGTAAAATAAGAATAAAAACGCAACAGTTGCAATTCACAAAGGGGTAGAAAGATTTACCGTTTTATATTTGATATATTTACGAGTTAGCCTAGTCATACAAGCTTGTCTGTGTGGTAGTTGATGAGGAACCGTTATGGAATATGACCGTTATGTTATTAAAAATCATCAAATTTGAATGTGGTCATTTGTGTCTTGATAATAGTTGGATCGACTTGACTGAAATTTTCATAGAGGATATGACCTTAACTGGCATAAAGAGCATACTATATAGCTACCTAAATATATCTGTTGCGGAGGAGTAACCGCCATAGAATTGATATTAATCAATCCAAACTTTAATTTTCTCGAAACGCATTGGCACATGGTGTTACGTTTACCGATTTTACTCAAAATTACACAATGCATATAATATTCTTATATGGCATACTTCAACCACTAACAACATTCCACATTGCTTACTGTGAAATTATGAGGGTCCGAAAAGTGATATTTTGTACCAAAAAAGCTCTAAAAATTTCGCTATCATCTTCTGTGACTTCGTTATATCGAATTAACTACTATTTGTATGGTTTATGTGACTTCTGGGATACAAAAACTCATAGAGTCTGTGTCACACACCACTAGTCAATATGCGTTGAAACCCCAAACTCAATCTCTTTTGAGAAAACAATTTATAAATTTTGAATTTATCATCTATAAAACCACGCAACGATTAGTCCAATTTTCGTATATTTTCATAATCGGTGTTCAATTTAATGCGCTTATAATGACGTTATCTGCATAACCGAGAGTTTTTCAGCGTTCGGCTATTAAATATTGACATGAATTTGTTACTTAAATAGGCATATCTAGGCTAGCGTTGGGCATCTGCCGTGAAAGCCGTCGGCCGGCAGTCAATAATTTTCTGTTGTTAACGGTCGCGAAAGCCGAATTTTCGAACAAGGTGAAGAATATACGTATCGTAAGGTTACTGACAGTCAGCCAGTCATTGGCCGTCGCCAAGACGTTGAGCTGTCGGCGGGCCCTTAAGACGTGCGCGGTGGTTGGCCGTCGGCCGGCCGAAAAATTTACCGCCGGCAATGGCCAACCGTTTAACTTTAAAACCGGCCCTTGCCCAACGCTAATCCAAGCTACCCTTATATAATTTATCCACGTTGGATACTCAGTTCTGAAGCACTTCTATACACTGCTGTGCTTTCTGTGTATTTTAATGCTTTCCTACTGTTTCTGAAGCAAGAGTTGAGTTGCTGATCCCTGCGAAGCATTTAATATTACGCAACCTTTCTGGATATATATGTATAATGTTATACATTATACTCCGAACATTTCATAGCGATAAGATTTGATACAAAGTTTGGGGTGTGGCATACGCTTGGATGTGCGTTGTTCTTCGCCCGCTTCACAAGGTCCCTGATGCAGCAGATCATTAGCTCCTACAAATTTCAGTGATCTTCGTTACTTTACCGCCGCACGTAATCGTGTAAACTGAGCTAAGTTGCTACATGGTTTGAGGTTGTGACTTATTGCGCCAGACAAAAAATTCGGGCAATACAGGTAAGTTCTTTTAAAACTTTATGTAAATAAATTATAATATCCAGAATCGATTAGAGGCAAGAAAGGACCAGATTTTCAAGCTAAGGCTCTTCCTGAACAATGTCCGGCTCGGATCTTATGATAGCAAGCCTAGCGCGGCTCTTAAAACTTTTTGAAGTAAAGGTGTGGGGTTAGTAGTAGGCATAATGGGCACACTGTATCAGATTATTAACGACCTGTCACTGCTTAGGGGTAATGATTAATGACCTGTCAAAATGATTAAGGACCCGCGGATGGGGTTGCTTACAAGTATGATTAATATCCTCAAAAAGTAACAGTAGGTTATATCAAACTTAGTACGATAAATACTGGGAATTTTTGGAAATATATATCCATGCATATAATATTAATGTAAATACAAATTATAGTATAAATTAAGCCTGTAAGTGTATAACAACTGCAAACATTTATGTACATATATTTTTACTTATTTACCCACGCAATGGAAGACCACCTTAAAAAATTTTAAACATTTATATATTTGTTAAAATATCCACCCAAACATCTTCCAGATTCGAAACCCAAGAAATGAACCATTTGTTGGCCATTACAATGGTATATTAAATAACGAGTAAGTATAATAACTATGAGAATAACTAATCCTCCATCCAAAAGCATATTGTAACAATTATATATTTGATTAGCCCTACCGCGATTTGAGGCACTTCATTAATGACCCATCAAATTTTTACGGGAAAATAATGATTAATGACATGTCAAAATGATCAACGACGCATGGATGCAGTAGGTGACAAATATGATTAATTTCCTCAAAAAATAACTTTATATAAATCTTAGCACGACAACCACAGGTCCCTAATCACTAGAATTTTTGGGAACATATATAGACGCATATAATATAAATACTAATGGTATAAATATGTATGTAAGTGTATATTATGACATTTACAAACATTTATGTACATATATTTTTTCTTATTTGCAAACTAAACGGGAAGATAACCTCAAGCAATTGTAAGCAAATATAAATACTTATTGAAATATCCACTCAATCGTGTTCCAACCTCGTAACCCAACAAATGAACCATTCGTTGGCAATTACAACAATTTTTTAAATAACGTGAGGAAATATAATACCAATGAGAATTATTAATCCTCAATCCAAAAGTATATTAATTAATTACCACATCATTATAGTATTTACATAAAAAACCTCAAATATATTACCAAATACTTTGCACAATCTATATCAATATATATTTACGTTGACATGTTACCATCATTTAATTAAAACATCTAGGTTATATATATAAATATTATTCAGTTCATTTTTATCAGCCATCTTTTTCGAATGAAAAATACAATATATTGTTTCATGTTTTAATGTATAATAAAATTGCAATCACTGTGTTTCAGCTCAACGCAGTTTTGCGGTAAATGGTGTAATATATATGATACTTAGTTTGCATAATAACCCATAATTCATAACACTTGTAATCAGGATTTTTGACCACGCATGAAATACATTCGCTATAGATCTCCATTTGTAGTATAAAAATTGTTTCTGTTGCTTTCTTAGACTCCAGATCCTAGCAAAGTTTAATTTAAAAAGTCAGAGTTGAAAGAAAACTTTGAAACTGAAGATGCTGTCACCACAATATTAATTTTTCTCATGTGGTACACATTTAGAAAAGCCTAATCATAAGCTTGTAGAATTTTAAATTTTACCTTTATTTCTGTTGTAATATAGTTTCCAAATTTATGCAAAATTCGACAGTTTCATCGAAATCAATCACTTATCTTATATGTTTCCAAGAAAGGAAATAATATTATCTTGGAACATCTAAAAACCGCTACCGTATTAACGCATGTGGCCATTTTGTTATCAGGCTTGGCAAACCGAGAAAGGACTCCGAAGAGAAGTCATTCGTCTTCTACAAGTAGTCTATGCAATGCCATGACAAACAAATTTATGTATTCCAATTGTGTCCTTGAAGAATCCGATAGGGTTAAATAAATGAAATCACTACCGTTAAATAATGTTATAAAGATAATTGGTCCCAGAGCTTGATTAAGATCTTGTTTGAACTACCGTATATATGTTTTTAACATGCAATATTAGAATTTTATACTATTAAACATTTTTCACGAAAGTGCTAAACTGGTGTTGGGGAAGGTGAAATAGAAAACCACTTATTAGCTGAAAGTGAAGAGAATAATCGAAGAAATGGGAGAAATGGAAAGACTTTATGGACAAGTGCGGGAGGATTTGTCGTAAGCCGTACAATAATCATTTTATGAATATTTATCGTGATGATGGATATTTTTATCGGCGAATTGTCTTAGCCAGGTTAGTACTAGTTTTAAATCGATATAACATATACAATATAGACTGTACTGACATTTTTTTGAAAACAGCTCTCAAGCAGTATTTAAATATATTACACGAAGCTTGAACATGTAATCGATCTTATTCATAGTTATGTAATGATGCAATACGATACGAAAATTTATATATCATTGCAAGATTTGATTATTTATTCTCATACTAACCAAAATTAACAGTCATGAAATACATAATTTTAAGTATCTACGCCATGTTTTTACAATTGGGAAAACTATATACATCTTCTGTATGTAAGCAGACACTGTCGGCATCTGCAAACAAGAGCTGACAGTCATATCTACATTTGATGTATTTGTAGTGTTTTGGAGAGTAACTTTTTGGAGAGCTCAGGTACTGTAAATCCAACGTAGATTGGTTTACACTGGTACACGCTGGGTGTCTTCATCAAAAATGCAATTAAATTTTCATGAAAAATTGTACAACCACTACACCAAAGATTTCGAACAAGTTTCTAAAACTTTTTGAGGTAATTAAGTTTTACCATACTGTGTTATTTAGTAGTTTAAACAAATCGTTCCCAAAACCACTCTTTGTGCCCTTACACTTTTCAGTATCGAATAAAATATATGGTTTCATGTAATCACGCAGATTGAATTAGACAGACCTATGTATTTTGGTTACGTTGAGAACCAGCTCTGGATAAATTTTCAAATATGTAGCCTGTACAATATATTTTCTTCTTTTTGCTGACGTTTTCCTGCAGAAACAGGGTTAGCGCTACGGATTTTGGCCCGCCCTCTATCGCGATTCGATGCATTTCCTGTCCACACAGCCCGCTGAACACAGTCCTTCCTGACTGAATCCATCCATCTTGAGTGTGGTCTTCCGCGCCTCCTTTTTCCTTCTACTTCCAGATGGTTTGCTATTCCTGCGACGGTCTCCTTCGCAGCCCGATGTACATTGTCATACCAATGCATTCGCTGTTCTCGCATTTTGTGTTGGATCGGCGCAACACCCATCTTCTTTCTGATGCCATCATTTCTTATTTGATCGAGCCGTGTTTTTCCCATTGAATAACGGCGCACCTTCATCTACATAGTGTGGAAACGTTGGTCAATTTTGGTGGTGGTGGGTCTACATGATGAACCGTAGACGTCAAGTGGACGTACAACTGTTTTGTAGACCCTCGACTTTAATCGTACTGGCATACGGCGGTCGCAAAGCACTCCACTAACTGATCGCTATTTATTCCACGCAGACGATATTCTTGCATTGATGTCACAGCCGGTGTTACCGTTTCTCTGGAGTACCGATCCGAGGTATTTGAACTGATCCATACTGGCCAACTTCTGGTCATTGACGTGTATCGCTTGTGTGGGCATAGTTTACATACATTCGGTCTTTTCGGTGTTTAGTTTCAGACCGTATTGTTCCAATCGGTCTTTCCATAACTGAACTTGTCTTTCCAGCTTTTTTCCATCATCAGTAGCTATCATAACATCGTCAGCGTAGACAGTTGACCATGGGATATCACACTACAGATCTTTTGTTACTATGTCCATCACAATGATGAACAGTAGAGGCGAAAGTGCCGAACCGTGATGAACACCGACTTTGATTCCGCCCAGCGCACATGATTGTCGGCTTTTCGGTATAGTAGTTTCACCGATCGAGCTAAATATTCAAACACTCCATGCTCTCACAAAGCATACCAAATCAGCTTGTGTGGCACTCGATCGAAAGCTTTTTCGAGATCCAAAAAGGCCATGAGAAGCGGATGTTGTTTCTCGTGATGCTTTTCTAATAGTTGGCGCACAGCGAAGATGGCATCTGTTGTTCCACAGTTTTTGTAAAGCCATATTGATTCCGGCTTATTTGTATTATCGTTCGACGGCGGGCTTCAACAACACGCTCGAATATCTTCATCGTGTATGACAACAGTCTCATCCAAAACTTGGAAGCGATACATAATGTACTGGATCCAATTTATAATTATCAATAGCAAAATTTTTAAAACTTTCAAATACACCACATAACAATAAAACATCAAGTCTTTGCATGGAGATCATGGTATTGTCCCACGTCCTCTTAAAATTCATTCCATCGCTTTTTTGCATGTTTATAATCATCTTCAGCTATAGTTTTCTCCATAGATGAAACCGGGTCGCCGGGTCACTATTTTCGACCAGGTCACTATGTAAACCGGGTCACCGGTTTAATTTCAATCCCAAAATTTAGCCAAACGCCCGTAACCCAACCCGGTGAGTTACTAACTTTGTAAATCCATAGCTAACTTAGTTAGCATTTCGATTGTTGCTAACGTCCTCGTAGCTTCAATGTGATGGGAAAGTGTGTGTTGAAGTCTCAGTTTGTTGCGTTGTTATTTAATACCAATTATACACCCACCTTTTTATCCTGATCGAAATTACTTAATGATCAATTGCTTTGATTAAGTTTTAAACGTAGTCATCGTGATATATATGTATATATCAGGGAATAACCGGAACCGAAATTTGCCGGAACCGGAACCAGCAACCGGAACCGTCCATTTAAACCGGATCCGGAACTTGGTCTTCGAAATCTATATATAGTAAAACAGATGAAGGAAGAAATCAAGGTATAGTGGATTTAAAATGATTTAAAAATGACTTTTACATTAAACTTAATGTATTGCGGTGGTATTATTGCCTTTCTGAAACATTTAAAGAGACTGAGGAAGCTAATAATGTTTATTTATCATCAAATATGTCGATTTTTGGACATCCAGAGCAAAAAAATGCCTTCCCCTATACACCATTGCGTATACTGCGTCAAATCAAATATGCTTACAAAGCTTGGACCGTAGAATACACACTTTCGCTCTGTATCCAGTCGCCTTCCTTTACTACACATATGTTTGTTACATGTTCTTCTCTAGGAAACTTTAAATTATTGGTTTATATGATTCTAAGAGAAAATAATAGATAGAAGGTAGTTTTCTGATCAGTGGTCAGGGACACTGTTCAGGCTAGTGCCCGTAAGTTTTGGACAAACAGTGCCCGTAAGTTAGATGATAATGATGATAACTTTCTAATCAGAATGCTATAAATGAGACACACTGTGATGCTGCTAGCACAGTTTCATTGAATACAGTTCTTTGCTAAGAAAGCAGTTTCTAGCTGCGTTGCAGATAACGTTAGTTTACTTCAATTTAGACTGATTTACCAAGTTTACAAGCGCATTAGCGGGTTCTTGAAGCAATTTATGTTAGCCAAGCATACCCTAAGTACTTCCGCGTAAGCCATACTCTGTTACCCAGTTGAACCGGTTTAATTGAAAGGTACCCCACAGACTTCTGGATGTGTAAAATAGCTGCTACAAGCATCGACGTGGCTTTGATTTGTTAACAAACTCCTGCAGGTTATTATGAAAAATTCCAACTGAAATTATGTGCCCTACTTATGTTTCAAACGTCAAATTGCTTAGTTAATCTTTTCTTTTGCTTGTTTGTATTGGAGCTTGATCATTGTATATATTACATATGTTTGGATCACAGATGAAGCAAAAAACGTGGAAAATTTCAAACAAAGTTTTTAAACCGGAATTCCGGTTCCGGTATGGTTTTTGCCCTTTGCTGGAACCGCACCCGGAACACGATTTTCGCCGGAACCGGAATTCCGGTTACTCCCTGGTATATATATATGTTGTAACGGCCGGAGTATTGACAATATCATACAGTTGGGCAACTACTTTTTGTCATTGGAGCTGTTAGAAATCTCCAAACGGTTTCAAACGTCAAATTGCTTAGTTAATCTTTTTTTTGCTTGTTTGTATTGCAGCTTGATCATTGTATATATTACATATGTTTGGATCACAGATGAAGCAAAAAACGTGGAAAATTTCAAACAAAGTTTTTTAACCGGAATTCCGGTTCCGGTATGGTTTTTGCCCTTTGCCGGAACCGCACCCGGAACACGATTTTCGCCGGAACCGGAATTCCGGTTACTCCCTGGTATATATATGTTGTAACGGCCGGAGTATTGACAATATCATACAGTTGGGCAACTACTTTTTGTCATTGGAGCTGTTAGAAATCTCCAAAAACTCCTTACATGACCAAGAAATCTTTCAAAAAACTACTAGACTCAAGTTAGGAACGTCCCATTTGTCGAAAAGCGTCACCAATTCTACTTCTGGTGTACCAAACATAGCTCTTTTTGCGCCTCATTGGGGAACTGGGATTTGAGGAGGTTCCTCACCTTTATATTTTCCTTTACATTATGGAATTCGTGTGACCAATGAAACCATTCAACTAAAAATCCTTTCACATTCAAATGCTTCATTTAGCCAAGGTGAAAATTTTCGTTCGAACTCCTTTCATGAAAGAAAACTAAATTTGTTTCACACATCGGAACAGTTATAACTTTTCATTACAAACCGAACTAGATCCGCTGAAACGGTGGGGCATGCAAAATTTCGTTTTCCTTATCTGGTGAGTGCAGCAATGGCACTTTTCGTCATTCAGAGTTCCTCGTCCGAATGCGAAAGACAATTTTCGACCGGTGGCCGACTCAGTCCTCAACGATTGAAACTAATATGATTGTATTCGAAGGGCGCAAGACAGTTTTCACTAACTACTGGAAGGATGCTCCGATGATGGTGGATTGCTGGTGTCCGGGTGGTGAGCTGTGTGTGGGTCACGTCCTCGTCGTACAGCACGGGCAACAATGCGCAGGCATTGGCAAAGATAACACGAAACAAATAAAAATGCCAGTTTTTACAGTCTAAAATATAATACTAGAAGAGCGCTAGAAAGAACATTTGCGATGCAATCTAGAAAACCAAATATGCATTTGGCATAGCAAAAAATGACAACAGAAAGCAACCGGATCACTAGGTCACGACCCCAACCGGGTCACCGGGTCAGATAGCCACTCGAGTTACTAGGTCACAATATGATGACCCGGTTTCATCTATAGTTTACTCATTCAATTTACTGTAGAATACTATCACAGTTGGCAACTGCGTTTGTTCGAACCGTTCCCAAAGAGTCCATATAATCGTAGGGTAAATACCCATTCGCAATAAATCTCCAGTAGCCAGAAAATTCATCTGTCTTTGCGGAAAGTTCCTCATCTTTTTCCAAGTTATCAACCAACACCTGAAGAGATTGTTCGCTTTCTTCAAATTTGAGAGACCAGTACATTCCTTGGTTTATGGTTATCTCCTTCCACCGGCTCATCCAGTTCAGACATATTATCTAAAAGTTTATTGTACTCAAAATCTTTTCCCAGAAGAAGCTGATCCACAGCCACCACATCTAACAATTCGCCTTCATTGATTTCCATATTTAGTTTAATTTTCGACTTATTAAGTCGTGTATTGCAAAGAGACAAGCAAGCTAGCCGTAGGGCTCATATGTTATAGTTTGCTGTTCACTATCTCATGTTTGAGTTTGATACTGAATGAGAGATAATCCTCAGCACCTTTAGGTATACGGTCGAGATCCATCTTGAGATGATTGGTTGGTTTACCAGTTTCTTGCATGATTAGATGCCAATCGTATCTACCTAGGTTAAGGAAAATCATGTTGACGTCTCGACTGATTTTGTAGATAATATTACATTGATTCTGGAGTGCACCACGGAATGGACGACATAGATGACAGTGGTCTCTGATGGGATCGTATAAAAGAGCCTATCCACAAATTAAGCAATCTATTGAATAATGGTACTGGAACCAATCGTCCTTAATCATTTCCAACGATGTTGCATGGTCGAGACGTTGTTATTTATTACCCAATTCAATATCATTTTGTAAAAAGCTTCTGACACAGTCGTTACCTCGATATACGACTGGTTTGCTCATTTCTATAGAGCCGTCACCATAGCATCAACAAATGACAAACGATATCCACATACTTGATGTGTTTGGTAAGCTTCGGTATATGATGTGGATGGGCATGGTTGACAAGAGTCAATTGGCAGAACCAGTGTCTCGAAATTTGCATAAAATATGCATGGAGCTCGTAACATTTTATGGGTATTTCGAAATTGTCGTAAATCGCCTTTGGGGAATATTATTTTAGTATATTCGTTGTTTTTCCATATTTCAGTGTGTCGATCTAATTTGGCTTGACAATACTGGGGAGGTAAACAGAACTTGGCAGAAGTATTTACTCCTGTGAGCGCCGCTATGATTTGACAGAAACGATCCTAATCCTTTATCCAGCTATGTCCTTTGTAGAGAGTCAGAATGATCACCTGTTGACATAATCCCTCATATATACATATACGAAGTGGCAATTTGCCATCTTCGTAACATATAACACTAAGACCAATATTTTTCAGCTTTTCAAATTTTTGATATCTGAGATTTCAGCCGAAAAACTGATACCATGAAAATTAAGTTTGCCAACATATTATATCATACTTCGATTGGCGATTTTGATTGTCGCTAACATGAACCGAATACAAAGCTAAAAGTATAGCCCTATTAAAGAATATGATGTCGGTGTGTTGAACATTCAGAACCACCTTTTTGCCTGGGATTGCAGTTTGGAACAAGTGTATATGTAGCCCCTCGTAATCCAAAGAAGGGAGCCTGGAGAGGGTCTACATAATCTACGTGTTTGATTATCCAGCCAGATTCACGTTGAATAAATGCGAAGATATTCTTTAAAATATCATCAAATATCGCGTTTGAGGGCAGATGTTAATAAGATTGAGATTACCTATAAAATTTTAACAAGTAAAACTAAGTAAAATCGCCTGGTGTATTACATTATTGTATTAATTAAATCGCGGAACTCAGCAGGGTCTACCATTTGACGTCGAGATGAAATTGGTAACTCTCTAACGTTAAACGTAATCATTTGGATAGCAGAAAGAAAACAAAACCGACCATTTCAGCCATAAACGCCATTGTAAACTGAATGAAAATTGTAAATGCACAGCCTATTATATCCATTTCATGTTCATATTTTTAGCACATTGCCAAAATTTGGAAATATTTGACGCTGATCGGTTGAAATTTTGTCAGTAGAAGCTTCTAGAAGCATTGAATTCCAAATTGTAGTGATCATTTTGAAAAATTGCGTGGCGGTAATGTATAGGATCTTTATATGTATGTAGGTATTACAGCAAGGGGTTAATATATATAATATTTATATGTGCATTTAATATATAATGGGATTAAAATGCACATATGTGTATGTATTTATCATACGGACGGATAAACAAGTATATACGTGTATGTGTTTATGACTATGATTAATCATCTGTAACCAACCCCTCTTCAGATCATTAATCAGGTAACTAGGGGTAATTAATGATTAGGGTCGTTAATCATTTTTGATTGATAATTAATCATTCTTACCCTAAAAAGTAACCGGTCATTAATCATCTGATACAGAGCGCCCATTTATACTGCTACTGTGGTTCTCTAATCTTCACAATAAATACACAAAATAACTATTACTCTTGTCTTGCAGAGCATTTAACAAATGCAAGCATCCGCCAGAACCACAATTTTGGTCTAGATTTGCTTCCCGCACTTTGATTTGCGTCGAAACACACATGCCAATTAATTTGAATCCAACCAATCAAATAATTGGTAAATCAGAACCAATCAATTAATTTTTATACCCCCTGTTCGAGTATTTGACCAATGTAGCTTGAAGGGCCATGAGTGAAATTGGGTAACTATCAGGCGAACAATCAATGAAATTCAAGCATCAATATAAGTCCCCTGTTCATGTCACTTGTGCTTCAATCCCCCAAAACACTGGAGTGCGGGGAATACAGATACCCCAATAGACCTTGAGGATACCCCTATAATGCGAGCAGTAAGCAAAAATGACCACATCATCGGGACACTGAAATATATACATCAGTATGAGCGAGTACCATACTCTTCTACAAAGTGTTACAATGAAGACTTTGGCAATTCATGGTATCGTGGCTGTCACAGTATATATCAATAATTCTCGATCTTTGCTGAGAAAAATACGAATATACCTTTAAACTAGAAAAAATAAAGGAAAGGCACCCAACGAATCATGACGAACTGAAAAACCTGTCTTTAGTTTTTTCCTTCACAGTTTTGATAATTTCAGAGTTGTTACTGGAATAAACCGTTTAAAATATAATCGAAATGAAGACATTGGTAAGCTAAAACACAGTACGCACATTGAAGCTTTAACGGAAAAAATGATCGAAATGCCATAGTATAACTAGTTTTTGGGGCTACATTTTCAATTCGGAAGATTACAAGTTCCTTAATCGAAAGTTAGACTACTGCTCCATTGACAATTCCATTCGTATATCGACACATTGTCGCAGCGTACGCTCAGTGGCGAGTTAAATTGCCAAGTTTGCCTTTGCGCATGTGTTTATACCCTCGCTATGTGAGGTTCATTAAGGAATCGAGCAACTGCTCCTAAATAGCGTAGTAGCTACCGCCCAGAACTTGCACTTAATCGCTATATATTCAAACCGCGACCGGAGCAAGTTTGTTCAGGATTGTGCAAGTTAGGCTTTGGTTAACCAGGAAAGGGTTCGAGACGGCACAATCGCCTGCCCTTGAAACTTTGAAGTGTATCAATGCATTGCTAGAAAGTTTGCACTTTATAAATATTTACATGTCAAATAATTGCAAAAGCATTGTTCCTGGTGCCATCACGTCAATGTAGAAAATCTGGAACTGGCAACATTAAACACAACGCAGCAAAGCAACGCTATTTTCAATAATTCCCTCAATCAATTTATAGTATTTTAACCGATTTTACAAACAAGTAGCTCAAACTTCATGGATTAGAGATAAATTTTACTTTTAATGAAATAAACATATATGTAATACTTAAGCATATACAAATTTAAATGCATTTTAATTGTAACAGCTGTAGTATGCTTTCAAAATTTATATATGTGGTCTCCCAAGAGATGCAGGTTGATATATTTTTTGCGATTGCTAGGAGTGCCACCTGAGTATAGATAGATCATCAAATATCGTTAACAGGCTGCACAAAATAACAGCGGCTTAGATCAAGTTGAGAGGCGCCACAGCTTGACTTTAACGCAAAATACGGCTTACCTACCGCTGAAGACCAGTATGCTTTTAGCACGAAGCCACAAGATCACTCAAAATCGGAAACTCATCTTGCAAATTTTTTCAAATTCAGCATTTATCATGGCATCTCGACAAAGAGACAATTTTCGATAGCAACACAGCATATTGTGAACCGTAAAAACTTCAAATGCATCCGCGATAAAACATCTACAAATAAATTTTGTAAACTTAAAACATTTTTCATCCTTGAATTTAGCAATAATCCTAAGACCAGAATTTAAAACATTAACATGCACCGTTTCAAAATTAAATTAATAAACCCTGAAAACCAATACATGAAGTCATGGGTATGCCATTCAAGGTCCGTTGGCTCAGGGAATGGTAGATGGTTCCGGCGCGGTAACCAAACCAATAATTTCCACCATTTTTCTCATGCTAAGTATCTATATATTAAATTTACCATGGTTAAATTTTGAAAAACTGGCCAACCTGAGTTGTGCGCATTTCATTGTAACACATTGGCATACCACAGCTCTGTTTTTGATATTACTGTTTGCATTATGTACGTGTCCTTCGATACTATATCTCGTGCCCGCGGACAAAAATGTTTTCTAGTGCCGTCATTCTAAACATTTATACGTTCGAGCAATGCCGACAACAGTTAATATTAAAATGACTTCAGAGTACATATATTTATTATTACTGGTTAGAGTGGGTATTTAACCCTCAATTAGCTCATTCCTGCATTTTGGTAGAGAAACTATTAAATGGTATATATCAATATACCGCTGAAGCATCTCCAGTGTAATTTGGATGTCTTGATATAAAATACGAAATCTAACTCGCACTATGCTAAGAATGCCAAACGCACGAATAATTTTATTTCTATGACAAAAAACGCTTCTCCGGCATGCTATTATCGATATTTCTTCCTGTTTATAAGTCACAAATACTAGATGTACTTCAATATTAAACCACGCAAGCAGTTCCTGCACTCAAAATACTTTTCATCAAATTTAAGAGAATTCTAAAATTTCCTCACCACCAGATATTCTTTAAAATTCAAAGAACTATTCCTTGAAATTTAAAAGAATTTTTCCAAAATATAAGATTTATTTCAATTTCAGCGGACGGAAAACTTCCTATAGAAATATTGCTTTACGAAAACGCAACATAATTCAATATCACATTTTTGAATTAAATTTTCGATGTGGATACATAGAACCGACCGTAAAGTAATACTAGCACCAAACGGTACGTCATTAAAAATCGCCAATGTTTGGCGAGCATTAACAGAGCTGTGAACGGTGATCTGCCGTCTTGGTTTTTGTTTCAGATACAAAGCAAATGGATGTGCCAAACCAGCCGATAACGTTATATCGGCTGGCCATCACAACGACGGTGTCACCGAACACAAATAAAGCACGAGACGATAGTGGCGGTCCAGGTATTTATCTCCAGAGGGCTGAGAGGGAGGTCTAATGAACCGCTCTCCTTATTAGATACATTGCTAAAAGTTATACTTTGAAATTTTTCGAATAAATGTTTAAGCATAATTTCTTCTGTCCCTTATATATACATACACCACTAGCGTTTATATTGTATTCGATCGATCGTACGCGACTTGTACTCTGAAAAGCCTAATATTGCGTCTATCACGGCAGTGCATACACAATTTTATCGAATAGCACGATGCAGTATGAAAAATTATGAACACTCAGTATACAGACGGCAAAGAATTTGTCTTAGCTCATTGGATGCGATGTGACCACAATTTGACCTGGATCGGTTATACAGTCTAATATATGCTATATAGCGTGTGCACAACAATACTGCCGCAATAATCGCCCATTTTTATTTTCCACCAAATTCTTCAAATATCTATAATTCGATGCCCAGGAACTTCGATGTGAATACATTAAAAGAAAAACATGCTATTACGGTCCATTAAACCCCATCACAACCTTCAAGGATGTTGATAGTTTTTAAATTTCACAAATGAACTACCATAAGAGATGGTTCAATGGTTCACGCGGGTCCTGGCTTTGGACCTTTATCCACATGTATGTAATAGTTTTTACACGTAACAAACACATTTCCTGCCTTTTCAAATAGTTATGTTATAATAGGTGCCCAAAAACTGTCAGCTTATGGTCTTGATGTTCTCGACGGGAAAGGGGTACGCGAGCTGTACCCAAAAAATATCTTCCGTTTCCCAAATTTTTCCAATTGTTCCATTAAAATTTTAGCTTTTTTGCGCAAGATTTCAGCGTATTTTCCGTCCGCCTTCGGCATGCGAGAGTCGGTAACTATGGTTTAGGGTGTCGGATCCTCATAGCACCTACCTGTTATGTTTGGTTCTTTTGTGCAACAAAATGCTATCTGTTGTGAAAATAACTATCCTTCCAGCGAACCATAATCAGGATTTTACGCCTAAAATCTCTATATATAAAATATATTAATGGTTTATGTATATAATTACGTGTAAATGTTTATATTAGATGCTTTAAAAATTATAAGCACACACCAGCGAAAAGTGTTATACTATATATTTTATCAACATATTGACGCGTGAGCAAGCAAAAAATTCCTTTGTTTTTATAATTGTACACCCATACATGGTGACGGTCCGAGCTCTCATGAGATGTCGACTGCTAAAATATTGCGCGCAGGGCCTCGAGAGAGATAGGTGCGAGGCCTCAAGGAGGGGAAACCACCTTCAAGCCCTGCTTCGGCGTGTATGCTGTACCACGGTATTAGTGCAATAATTTCAGTGCGCTTTTACTTCGTCCACAACACCGTGTAACAATTAGTTTGCAACAAATCTAACTTTATACATTCCATAGTTAATACAACTATTTTATAAACACTCTAGTTTATCACGGAACATTTTTACAGTCAATTGTGGAGAAGATGAAGATGGCTTCGTAGAAGATACAGTACTGTACATTATGTATATTCACATGTACGGTGGTTCACATCCGTTTTGTTACAGTCTGTCACTTTACATCTGTCATACCACAACTCACACAGTTAGAAATTGTGGCCGCACAAACCATTTTAGCTTTGCAGAAAACGTTTAATGACTAGTTTAATGGTTAGAGAAAAGGCGCACGAATGAAAACGTAAAAAGCCGAGACTTCGAATGCAGCCGCTGTCGGAATTTTCTGATATCCAAATTAGCACGTTGAAATTTTAAAATTATGCCATTCGCCTTACGGATTATGTCAAACTGTCACTGTACAAAGATATCCCGAAAATATACATACGAAATTGTTATAATCAATTTTATAGAATACCGTAACCACAGACATACATATACATATAACCACCACGTAACCACAGATTATTTATATGTAAATATTTGGACGCACTACGTATTACAAAACAATATCGAACAATAATTATACGAAAGGAACAAATGGATCAATCAAATGGAACATTTTTGAGGCGGCATGATCCAAAGAATATGGTACATCCACCGCGTAAGCACAATTCTCCATGTATAAATATTTCCGCACGATAGAGCAAATGTAAAACTACATATGTAAAAATATTCATTCCCTACCGAATTCTGTTGTGAAAGCGCTGATTTGACACATATTTTTCACCACTTATTTATCGTCTAATAACTGTGCATGCGTGCCTATAATTTCAAAGACGAAATCAATGGCCACAGAAAATAATCAGGAAATCAAATCGTTGGGCATTTAGCTTGCCCATAAGAATGATAACTAGATAAATATTTTGCTGATAAAAAAACTGGAGACCGAAGTAAAGCAACGAGTGTATATGGCGACCCATGCTTACAATTAGTAATGCAAACTGAAGATATTTTTCGCGGTTTAAGTGAAAAATCTAATTCTAGCAAACGTAAAATTTATGTCCAAAAGTGTACCAAATTCACTAAGGAATATTTGACTAGCATTATGCTTACAAGAATGTTAGCGTAACACCATGTTAAGGCATTACACGGCAGCTCTGAGTACCAAATTTTACTTAAGAAAATTTTTCGTGAATTTACAATGTATGCAGACTTAAAGCTTAATGATCGTTACGTACACTAAAAGCTAGTATCTTCACCGCATTTTTGCCTCAATCCACACGATGACATAAGGTTGTAGACCGTTCTTGGCATGACATTTTTGAATTGCGTAACAACTGTCCATTGCTATTAATGTCGAATTTCAATGTAAGCACCAGCAAAAGCCATGACTCGATCTTGGTAAGTAGTGAAACTTACAGCTATACGTAAAATCGTTGTCTGTAATACAGCAGCTGTCAGAAATATCCGTTATTCGATGGGTGTCCGCTTATGTTGCCGTATTGCTGACTCGCCCGAAAAACGACTGTAATTTCTGGTATTACACATGTGCTTCGTATTGGCTATGTCCTAATTTGACCAGCATAAAAAATTTATAACTTTGGCTATCCAGTATCATATAAACCTGCACATTATAATATCAACAACTCTCAGCTTGTAAAAAAACCTGCACATTCTAATATCATCAACTCTCAGCTTGTCAAAAACCTGCACATTCTAATATCAACAACTCTCAGCTTGTCAAAAAACCTGCACATTCTAATATCATCAACTCTCAGCTTGTCAAAAAACCTGCACATTCTAATATCAACAACACTCACATTTTCAAAAACCTGTGGGTTCCAGTACAAATGTATATTCGCCTAAAAATGAAACAATTCTTATTATGCGTTTTTAAAAAATCGATTATTGAAAATATGCATCACAGAAACCATAAAACACTAAACATAGTCTTTGTATTCATAGGTGCAAAAGGTAAGCACGTAATATTTTCAAATACCATATAGTTCATTGCTTACATAGCAATATACACAAAAAATAAATCATAACCACTCTATTTACGAATAACCTTTCATCCTATAAAAATGAATAAATAAAATCAATCTAAAGGGAAAATCAGCAATTATTTATGCAATATCGTTAAAATGGCGACATTGTACTAGTTTGATTTATAAATTACATCAAATAGTAAACATACATCAAAATAAAATTATTTAAAAAGTACTAAGAATACCAACAAATCAAACAAATTCCATGACTCATGACCTGCTACCAAGAAAAATGCTATTAAATTATTTTTCATGACACTTCCCCGATCCGTTCCTCGTACTATATTTCGGTACAACAGCTTACACAATCAGCGTACAAATTTTTGCAACTCACGACTGGCTATGCTAAAACCAAATGAATTGTAATAGTTGGCCATTATTATAATGCGTTAAAATTATTGCTATTGAAGCTGATTTCTCCAAAGTAGAGGGGTAGGCCTGGCATTTTTCGGTGCCTTCTGGGAAACAAAACGTGTGTCTTATTGTAAAAATTGGGCTCAAAATGGCAAAAGTTTTTGTCATGTCCGGTAAAAGCACCCACAGTTGACATATAAGCTATACAATACGTTTGCAGTCTCTTAAAAAACTACATTAAATAACAAAATTCGTAAATAGTTGCCAATTGAAAGTTTTGCAGCGTTTCATGCATTTATTATTAACATAAGCGTTTTTCGCTACAAACACTGAAGTTTGAAAATGTACAGATTTCAAAGCATCCATGTTGAACCAAGGGCCCCGGTTATAGCGACCTTTGATGATGAACCAGTGAACTCCGGATAATAGCTTCCGGCAAAAATTTCAACGAATGGAGAAGCCAGTGGAGTTTACCATTATATTTGTTATGTATGCTAATAAAAAGCCCAAATTTTAGCTGAACAATATACTACTGGACATATGCCATAAAAACCCTCAAAAATTTGAAAAAGATGCCAAACTATATACCATATCCAAAATATACGCTCACATCAAATCTGTAGCTGTAGTATGGTTCATTTAGACAAAGCTAAATAATATACTGTTGGTGCTGTTAACGACATTGATAGCGGAATTTACAGGATGCCCAGAGACAATTCATTATAGAATCCCCGGTTTTTGAGAGAACATCCCCAGTTTTTCTTTAAAAAGTATCCGTTTCTGCAACAATTTGATTCGCTCAACGACGGCTATAGTTTCATTAAACGAGAGGACCCTCTAAGGAACCGACCTACGCCCCTCCTCAAAGGCTTGAGGTTTCAGTCGCATACCTTCAATAGTAACATTCATGATTTTATTTCTACACCCAACCAAGCTACCAGAGGGGACACACTACAAGACATATCCATACATAATGCATAAAAACCGCATCCAAAATGATAATTTCGTTGGCTTTGTAACCAGACAGATGGCAAGAAAAATTATCAAAATTGGGAAATAGATGGTGAAACAGTAACATTGATCAGGCTAGCGTTGGGCAAGCAGTCCACAGAGTTAGATGATGATGATTTTCTGATCTGAATGCTACTCCATAACAAACTGTGAGACTACTCGCAAAGTTTCTATACATACAGTTTGTTCCTAAGAACACAGTTTCTGGCTGTTTTGCAGATATGTTTTCACTCCAATGTATACTGATTATAAAGTGTACAAGCGCATTAAGTAGTGCTTGATGCAATTTATATTAGCCAAGGTTACAGTTAAGTACTTCAAATACATACTTTGTTATGCATATCAAGTTTAACATGCTCAACTCTAACACATGCCGCAGATTTTTGAATGGGTACGCTAATACAAGCATCGCCCTAGCTTAAGACGATAGATGGATGAAAAATATCTTGTGGTTCTGTATTGAACCACCATGAATTTTACTTATTCCGAAGTCAAATTATTAAAATTATTCAAATCAGAATTCACTTGAAAATTTCCCTCGATACTTGCTCGTTGAGTATTTCTTGCAAGTTATCAAGGAAGAAAATTTACTATAGATAAGCTTGAAATTTTAAACCTGGTAAAATTAATATTTCCTAAATTAGCCTTAGTTTCGAGGAAAATACCGTTACTCGAGCCACTAATTTGTACCACCGTTGTGTGATATAATTGTTGTTTGCAGTATATTTTGTTACTATAAATAACCACTCGTAAAGTAGGAAAAGTAGTAGAATCGCAACCCGAATTGCGGACGATAATTGAAAATCCAACGTGTCCATGTGTTCGTCGATGTCATTGTAGCGATATGCACCAAACAGGGTTCGAAATCGCCACCCCAATCGACGACCTACGTCTAGACTTAACGTCGAAAAGGGTCTCAAGTCTTAGTGTGGTTCGCCGATCGTCCAATGTATAAGTACAACTGAACTGTGCAATGTTTCCAAAGGTGCAACACCGCCAACAAGAATCCGACGGGACAGCTTGCCAAACGACGAATTCAATAGACAGCAACGATCCGACGTTCAGCGTCTAGGGATTGTCGGACCCTAGTGGGGGCTACACTAGCCATAAATTAAATATTCAGAAAATGCAATTGATCCACCGCGATTGTATTCGATGAATACTTACTTGTGAGACCCGGATAGGAAATAGCGGTATGGTCTCCCAGGCCTGCGAGCAGGTGACCGAGCAAACCTCCCTGGCGACCTCAAAGGTAGTGGCACGTAGACGACGTACGCAATCCACCCGACGGGACCCGAATACATCCCGTGAAGTGCTGCTGCGGCAATGCTAAGCTCCGTAGCTTCTCGGAACCGATCGAGAAGGATAGTCCGCCAGGTCCGTCCATGTGATTACGATAGCTGGGGTCGTATGGAAATTGAGCTTAGAAGTGCACAATGCAGCTGCGATACGGCGCCTATTACACAGATATCGGCCGATATCGATAATCAACCAAGCCCTATAGCAGACCCCACTAGCCCACAAGCTCGAAACAGCGAACTGGTTCTACTAACCTGAACATGAGGTCCACTAGTACAAATAAATTTAAATGAAATTACAAAAACCTATTTGAAAATTCCCAGTTTTATCATTTTTTGATCTAGCAGGATCGAAATCCCCGGTTTTTAGAACCTCAGGTTTCCCCACTTTCCCCCGCATCCTGAAATTATCATTACAAACAACAATATTAGCAATTATTACGTTACAAAATCACACACCACACATACATACGTAAGTGAAACTGGTCGCCTGCAGTTAAACAAGAAATAAAAGCAAATCTTTTGCGAGCAGTTTACGAAAAATTTGTAGCTAATCAATTGCTATTGACGAATTTTTAGGGAAGAATTTGCTGTTATTTTTGTCCATAACTGTAATTAGGTTTTGGCTTTCCAAGCATCATTACTTCTTTGTCGATAAAATTAAAAATGCCGGACATCTTTAATTTTAACATTTTAACATCAAATGTTAAAATTGATGTCCGGCATTTTCACTATTCGAAACCGTAAACTAGTAAATTTAACTGCACACTGTCGTGACACAGGCCATTACAAACGAGACAAGTTATCTATGTATATTAAATAAAACTATATAACAATACAAAGTACTGCTATAGTAGTCCACCGTCAGGAATAGCATCACTATTACCCGTGTGAGTGGCTTTCTTTTTCTTTTTTATCCTCTCGCTGCCGCCGCCAATTTCCTTATTCTTCGCCAATTTATCCTTATCTTTCTTCCTGCTTTTATCTTTATGGTCGTTATCCTTTGTTTTAGTTGACTTCCCACTTCTTCTCTGGTGTTTGCCTTGAAATATAGCTTCATTTTCATACGTTGGGGTGGACCTCGCTCCACTATTGTCTTGATCATCATCATCGCCAGTAGTTGTCGAAAATCCAGACACGGTCGACTCTTCCCATGGCGAAACGTCTCGCTTGATATCAGTCAATAAACCACGGCGCGGCTTTTTACCGGAATATTTACCAACGTAGTCATGTTCCGGACTGTCGCATTCGTCGGCAGATGGGTAAGTTTCGTCGGCTTTAATGGCTACGCCGTCAGTATGTGCAAATGGAGATTCAGGAGGGCTGTGTGAATCCACGCTTCCATCTATCGTATCATAGTCCGCAAAGTTTGTAGCAACATTGTTTGCGCCAGTTGCCGCGCTTGCATTATCGATTGATTCGTTTCTCGATCCTTCTTTAGTCCTACTCAATCCAGTAATAAGATCACTCGGGTTGAATTCGTCAATTGCAGATTGTTCCCATTTAGTTGTTGTTGTATCGTTTCCTTATCACGTGACCATGGAGACGTCCATATCTTGCCTGCATCCGCGCTGTTAGGCGCCACGGGCGTCATTTTCGATGTGGAGGAATGTAAATACGTTGAGTCAAAACTAATGTCATCCGAATCAATATCTTCTTGGAATGAAGAAATCAGTGGTGGGCCTGCTGTATCATTGTCACTATTATCGTCGTTTGCTGCTTGAATAGGAGGAACAGACGCCGAAGAACGGCTGGTTGATGATATTCCCGGCACATTGTCATCTGAAATTCATAACTACTCTCGCAGCTTATCAAGTGATATTCTTACACAACGCGTTGGCGAATACAATAAACAAGGAATTTTGTATGTAGAATTAGTAACTGGTTTCTTCATTCGCTGAAATGCCAGGGCACCAATTGGTGGCTCCTGGCTTGAGCAGGGGCGTCGAAATTTAAACATTTTCAAAATTTAATATTTTTAACGAAAAAACGCTAAAATCGTTGATAAATAGCATCAGAAACGAGGCAAAACCGCACTTATTAACGTTAAAACCAACTTTTCAACCAATTTTTGCTGCAAATAGTTATTAACTTCGAAAAGAAACTTTTGTAAAAAAATTTCCAATAGTTTATATCATCTGGAGTTGTTTTTACAGTGGGGAAGCTAAAAATTTTGCCAGGGTAGCCAAAATTTTGCCAAAAGGCCGCAACCGGGGGCACAAGTTGTTTGCCAAGGGGTACCGAGAAATGCCGGGTGCCCATTACACCCACTTTGGAGAAGCCAGGATAGTGTTTAATAAAACGGAGTAGATTCAGAAAGTCTACTAAAACTAAGTTACTTACGAGAGGCTAAGATAAAACCGTCATATTAGTACCATACTTTAGTTTTATGTGAATACGATAATACTGGTGGTTTGTAAAAAATGAAGCTGAAAGGAAATCAATGTTTGACACGCTGCAACTTACCTGTGTATTTAAAGTATTTTAGTAGCTGTTTGCTCATTTTGGAATCAACGTAATGGAGCGGTGCACTGTCATTATTCGAGTCGTAAAAACACCACGATAGATCGACATAACAGTAGGATAAGCGGATAGATGATCGAAAGCGGTTTCTGTGTATTCCGAGTTGCTTGCGAACCGTAAAATTTGCTTTGCGCGTAAATCATTTTTTGTTGATGATACAATTTTTAACCATGCAACTTTGCTAATTTGAGACAAAACAAGCTGCATGGTCCAAAAATAATATTAAATCGTACACAAAATATTTAAAATCAAAGATTATTATAGTGGTAAACAGGATGCCCTGACCCCGTAATTTATTCTTGAACGGAAAAGTCCTCCAAATCCCATTTAAAGGAGTCAGGGCTGTGAAACGGGTTCACTGTTTTATGATAACATATTGACAAACCACCCTACTGTATACGCCAGAGATGACTCTTGCGTTTGGAATGAGCAAGTATTAAGCAGAAATTGAATGAAATAATTGACCTATTCGCGAACATGTTTAAGAAAAAGCGCGTTGAAAATTTCATGTGAATCTCGTACGAAATTAGATAAACTTTCTAACAAAACGTGAAATTTTCTGAACGAACAACGTTCATATCTGGCGAGTAATTTAGGGTTTGACTGTTCAATCGCCCATCCATTGATTCCGTAAGCATGATAGCGACAATAGAATTTCACGGATTACAAAAAATGTAAATCTTTCGACATTAGCTAATAAATAAATTTTGGTAATTTTTATTGAAGCACCACAATTTCTATCTTTGATTTTGCACATTTTGTTTTGTATCTCGTTAAAAGGTAACACCTACATAGCATAATTTACTACACATATACTAACCTGCAGCATAAAACAGTTTGTGGACTTTTTTGTCTTTGTACTTAGAAACTGTACGGCTCAAGCCTACGTTTTCACAGAATTAATGATTGTTATTACATACCGTTTAAGTCCAAAGATAAATTAGTACTATAATTACGTATATCTGGCGTGGGTCAAGCCTTTACGTGGCAAAAAGCTTACTGTTCAAAATATGTCGACGACTAACATTATAACCGTATTGGTGATCCAGACAGTCAACAAGTGCTTTGCGCAGCAATACGCTCACTTACACTCGGAACGAATTTATCCAACTTTTATAGAAATACAAACAATAATTTTTTGAATTTTAAATATTATCAAAATTGTGATGCCTTAAACAGGGTGTTAATTGAATGCGACAGTGTCAATGTTTATTTTGTACTAACATCCGTTGAGGAACCTACAGTCACGACTAGAAATAAGTGCAAAATAATCGATGGAAATTTCTATAGATTTCGGTCGTTTTTGCTTAATCGAAATTTCGATAGAATTAGATTTTGATGTAATTAAATTTCAAGTTTGTATAAATTGGATTGTTTTTGATGAAACGAAATTTCGACCGATTACAATTTCTATCGTTTTCAATAATTGTACTTATTTTTGGACAGGACTCTATGTAGAATAATTGCCATGCACTCGCCTTGAAAAAATGATTGATCCAAGGGCTCGGGTACAACATCATGGCGACTTCCAGGAGTAACAACAGATTCCGTGTTATGACATAATGTCGTGGATTGCTGCTGCTGTTTTTGTCCATCTTGTTCCTTTATAGTACCCGTTGCAGATTTACCGGGCAACTGATTTTTCGACATGACTGCTGGCGATTTCTGCCCGAAGTTCTTCAAGAATGCCGGCCTTGGAAGACCAAGCGGTCCACTGGATTGTATCGTCTGTTCTTGCTGTTGCTCGGTTATTGCTTGTTGTCGCGTCGGCAACGTGTTCACATTAGACTGATGTTTGCTCCGAACAATGTCTTGGGACGCCGAAGGCTGCCGCTGTGTCATATTCTGCTGAATGTCGCTGTCGCTTTCAGCTACTAAAGTAATATAACAGCATAAAAACAATTCTACATGGACTGAGGAAACGGTTATAAACTATATATTATTGCCGGTGCCGACACTAATTGAAACGGAGTAACCGCTACGAGCAAAGATTCCACTACAGATACTAGGGAGTCGTGAAAATTTCTTTTTGTATGGCGACATAAGTCATAACTCATCTACGGATGAATGGATTTTGAAAAAATCTTTGTTCGACAGCAAAATTAATGATGCTGTGCCCTTTATTGGAACGTTAAAGAGCTCCGACCTCATCTTCCGGAGTTGAAATAGTAAAAAAACTGGTGTTACGTATTCTTGGACAGTTACGGCCATGGGGTGCCTGCGTTTCGCAATCCATATCTAGCGAAAGACGGAGACCATTGTAAAAACCAGTTCATCGAGATCTACAACTGTGCTGAACACAGCTTTTCGCGGGAGGACTCTCTCGGCCGCTGTGTGCCCGCATATTGTTCGTCGATCCTACGCAAAAGTATCGACATTTCATATTTCAGCATATGCGTGTTTATGCCTTCAAACAAGGGTCCATTATATTATTAAGCACGCTAAATAAGAAAATTAAGATTATACTTTTCCGCAAGAACTTAATGTGTTTTAGGGCGGACGAACACGATTTTCAAATTTCCATTTGTTCCGATATACATTGCGTACATGGCATCAAGAACAATATATAAGTATTTAGCATGCTGAATCCATGGATTATTTATCTAGAGTGCAGTGCGAAATTTCATGGATTATAAGAGGTTTTCGGTGTGTTTACGATTGATGCGCCCGATTTCCAGAATATAGACTGCATTTAGCTGTTTGGTTATGCATTATCAAAAATGGTCTCTATAATACGTTTTTGGAACGCTAAAATAGCAGCTAGATCATCTGCAGACCAACAGGAATATTCATGTTTTTCAGTGGTTCTCAGTGTTACCAGCGTCTACAAACACGATCTAAAGGATACAGTCTGTCTTCAGTTGTTTGATTGGATATTTCTGTCGGGGCATTTAGAAAATTACCAAAGGTTTTTGATACTTTTAAATCGATAGTGTGGTGTGGTATTATACTATTTCAGCGGTTTCCAACCTACTAACTTGATTTAAAAATTTTAGTCTGTCGTTACTTCCTTAGTATGCCGGGGTTATTTTAGACCCTCCCATATAGGGGTCAGTAAACGGAAAAATTTACTGACCCCTAAGGGGTCAGTAGCAAGGGGTCATTTCGGAAACTAGGGGTCATGACCCATTAAGGGGTCAGTAATTTTATAAAAATTAATACATTTTTTCTTTCAGGTGTCCGAACATACGTCTGTGGCGCTGGGTTTTTTTCAGTTTTTGGCCATAATATATAGTATACATGCATATTTTAGGTTTGGTGACCAAATAATTGATCGTTAACCTACGATATGCGTGTATATGAGTTAGAAATTTTTAGTGACCCCGTAAGGGGTCAATTTTTGGAAAAAACGTAAATTTTAAGGGGTCGTTTTTGCGAAAAAATAGGGGTCGGTGTCTAGGTGGGAGCTCGCCGGGAGGGGGGGGGAAGCCGATCCTTGGGGTCGCCCCCCTTCCCCCCCTCTAAAATAACCCCGGGTATGCGCGACTAAACTTAACTTGACCCAGTCGACCATCCTATTTTGTCAAAGCCGATGTGGAATCGAAAACCATCGTTACGGAACAAACAGTGAATTGGACACCGTTTTTCGTTAACCAAAATTGGACAGAATGAAATCCAACTGCCAGAAATTACTAACTGTTTCGGAACAGAATTTTGGCAATTTCTAATAAGTAGAAAACGGTTCACTGCTAATTAGAACATTGAGTAATTCAGGATTCGTTTGTTAGCCAACACAAACCTTGTTAAAATTTTTACTTTTCAACATTCGCGAACTATTGCCATCTCAAACGAAATTGAGCAAATTTTTGTTCCCAAAACGAGCTAAATGTTCTGTAAATGTTCAAGAATTCGCGAACAAACAATTTTAATATTTTAAATTTTCAACAAATTGGCACAATAATTAAATTAGTAACCTGGAATTATAGTCGAATATGATATAAAAAAGTTGTTCGCGAACAATTTCACCCATTAATAAATTTGTAGAATCAAACACAGCGCGAGCACGATTAATAAGTCATTATCTCCAACGCAACTTTAATTTTTAAAAGCAAATGTTCGCAAACATTTGATGATTGATTTTAATCAGACATGCTTGAGGTCTCTTCCGTATTTCTCTATGACAAAATAATCTACACAAAATAAATTCATTTAAGAACTACGATTGTGTTCGCGAACAAATAATATTTTTTATACGTTTGTTTTCACGAACAAGTTTAAAAATTCTCGATTTCAAATGGTTTATATCGCACCCTGCTTAAACATGAACAACCTGCTTAAAATGGTTTATATCGCTGAGTTATTGCATCCCATCTGTCGAGCAATACCTCCCTGTAACACTGTTCACGAACAAAACGCGCGAATTTAAAACTCAAAAAATTATGTTTTCAGCAATTTGTGGATTTCAGTAACGAATTTGCGAGCCAAAAATAACCCATTTCATATCACCTTACTGCTGTTCTTAAATGGTTTTACTACATTATGCAAATTGTAAAAATAGGATTGTAGGCGGGGTCATTTTAAGTTTAGTCACGCATTACACGTTGTTTTATGCGCCTTCATATAAATTATTAAAAGTTTTGTGACACGCTGAATAGGTGGTGTCCCTTAACTCCTCTCAAACCACCATTATACGGTTTAAAGCGCTCCACAGGTATAAGGGTGGTATATATGTACTTCAAAATAAAACCTGTTAAGGCGATGGCACATAATGACGACTACAGATGATACCTCGCTACGTTTCACTGGCTTGCAAGGTACCAGTGTAGTAATGAGATTTTTATCTATATCGTTTGTCCAAACCAGTGTTTTGTACATTTGCAAACATAAAATAGACATCAACATATTTACATATTTTAACATTCCACCTTTTTTAAATATTTTGAGTTGCAAAGTAAACTATATATGAGTAAAGATATCGATAATTTATTGCATAAATTATCTGCTTGATTATGGGGGTGCAGATGTTTGAATTCAATACAGTGTTACACACGTTCAGTTGTTGGTGTGGAATTCCTTAACATGTGTTACGATAACATTTTTCACCACCGTTTTTTTTTTCAAAAACCCATATGAGTGTTTCGGTAGAAATTAAAAAAATTGGTCTTTTCGAACTTTTGCTGTTCCTTTCGTACTACAAATCAAAGACTTTCCACAGAGGAGGGAGAGGGTATGTTATTGAAATTTGGTCCACTCTAAAGTATTACAGTCATTTTATCAGTTCAACATTCCTTCAGCTTAGGCTTATTTTGTAAAAACTCGAAAAATCGACTTTTTAAGGGCGGGCCAAATTTTCAAATTTTGACCATTATTACTCCGAACCGTGGAAGTTTTCATGAGACAAGCTAATATTCTAGAACAACCGAGTGTTTAAGGTGTACTAGGCACTCACCTAAGTTCTACCTACCACCGAACTTTCTGAAAACACGAAAATAGAAATTTTGTCGCTTTTCGGGGGGTGGCGTTTTAGTCAGAATAGCTCGTTTTACCCAAGGGAAACCGATTTTCACGCTCACTAAGACCCTAGTTCAGTTCTTCCAGGTACTTTCAAGATAGTTTAGAAGTCTGTGTTACAGCTGCAAGTTATGAAGCTGTATGCCCGTTCTTACATGAAAGACAAAATTATCTATCACTCGGACCCAAACTACGTGAAATTGCCCGACAATGCTGCACCCCAAGCTTGTTACTTTTATTGAATTCGAGTGGAATGAGTGCGAAGCGAGCGAGTGGAACGAGAATTTTCAATTTTGGCTCTGGAGGGGGTTGAGGAGGTCCTGTCTGTGTGTGTCTGTCGCACCTGGATGTCGATAACGGTTGGGCGGATTTTGATGCAAGATAGCTCATTCGAACCGCAATGGTCGATTTAGGTGTAATGACGGAGCCCGATTTTTGAATTTTTTTCCCGTGGGAAAACTTACGGGGTAAAATGACGTCATTTTGGTCCATTTTTCGGGCACCCCTCCAATTTTTGCGACTTTTCTCAATAAGTAAACAAAGGTGTCCGCGAACTAATAGGCCTATTTCGTGTAGCTTTACCAGGGCTTTCCAATGATATATAACAAGTTTTTCAACTACTTCCCAATCTGAAGTCTATTAGCTTATAGTTGGCGCCAAATTTCATATTTGGTGAAAAGTCGTGGGAAATGCACCTAAATGTGTGCTTATTGTTGGTTTTAGTGTCGGATATGGGGGTTTCTGGGCCAACAAGCTAATTGCGAGTGTCAAAAATATTGTGTGGCAAATATTTTTCATACTTCTGCTTCATACTTGGTATGAAAAATGAGATTTTTCTCAAGTGTCGGTTTGAATTCTTTAACGTTCTTTTCACGGTCAATTTAGGGTTTTATTGAATTATTAAATTGTTAGTTCATTGTTTTTGTACTCGTTGTATGATGCTTTGTCTACTGCATACGTTGGCTATCAAAAGAGGCGGGCGTAAATATGACTCACCACTCACGGTTTAAAGCTGCACCTGCGTACTGTGTGTAGGCTTTGTTTGTGTGTGCTTTCTACAACAGACTTCGGTGGATTGTTCTCATCACTCGAATTTTGGCTCGCAAACGAGCTTCACTGGTATTTTACTGGCCTCCCCTCAGGCCGATAATTATACGTTATACTCATTTTTCCAGTGTTTATTACCTTTTTGTCTTTTTCCGTACTTCGAGGTGTTTCGACTCCTACCGTAGATACTAGAGTACATGCTAGCAGGGGAAAGGGGATTATCCCCAGTGGGAAGTCGCCGATCATTCCCTGGAAAATAGCCTCATTCGAGGGCCGCGCGCGGCTGAGGCGCCCCAAAAATTTTGGCAAAAATTGTGGAAAATAGGCAAAACATGAAGAGAAAATTGAAAACAACTAAGCCAAGTTTTGAGTCCTTAAAGTTTCAGAAATTCACCCCCCACGCGCCAAACGGCTGATCCCCAAGCGCCCATATCACCTCCGTGGAACTTCGGATCTCGCGGAAGTATAGATACCACAGTTGCATCATTTCGACAAACATATACTAACCTTAGCGGAGCGAAGTTCACACAGTAAAGGTAGAGCCCCAAAAGCTCTGTGTTGAAAATTTTTACTGATATCCATTTTACATATTATTGTAATAAATAAAAATGTAGACCGAGCGTAGCAAGATTTTATTTATAATTTGAGATTAGCCTGTAAATTTCGTTAGGATAACGTCTGGGGATTTTTTAAAAGCGGGATTTCGCCCCATAAAAACTATTGTCAAATTATGATGTAAATCAGAACGGCCTCTAAAAATAAGCTTCAACAAATTTGGTACACAGTTGATAAAAAATTTTATATTTGCAGGTGAAACTATACCTTTGATTTATTCTCCGGATCAAAAAATTTGCTCATTGCATCACAAATAGACATCTTTCCTTCGAGATTAAAACAAACAACACTATCGGCGCACAGATATAAAATCCTTTCAGTGGTTACTTTCGTTTCTTATATATTTCACCGTCTTGTTTAATACAATATAAAAAAGAAATACAAATACAAATTTACAGTCTCCTTTCAACGCATTCGTGCGATAAAGCTACCACCGATACACGTTTCACCAGCACGTTGGTAGATATGTGTTCGAACCCAGCTACGTCCATATCTTTTGGGATAGAGACATAAGACCATGTTGCTCGAGGAAACCGACATGTAACATGGGAACGACCTTACTCAGAAGGTACAGAGTTTCCGTGTCGTAGCTATCATCCCTTAACAGTTGCAACTGCGAATACCAAGAAACAAGATACTTAACCACAAAATGATCGTTACCTTTTAATATAAACGTGGCAAACTAAGCAAATATAAGAACTTTTTTGTTAACTCAGTTAATAGCGACCCTCATTTAATTAACTAATATCGAAGCCCACCAAAAACTATATTTACCAGGTACTTCAGCAGTAGCCTTCGGTGCCAACTTTTCAGCTTCTGCGCGACGACGCGCGCTAAGTCCGTCTAAGAACGCGTCATAATCGAAATCGGGCAACTGCTCGAGAAGATCCAGCTCATCGTGCGTAGCTGCAATATCATTTTCGTTGGTATCAAGCTAAAATACAGCAATTAAGGAAATTACGACGCTGCTTATGTCCAATGTTTTGACATAATATACTGCGGAATGAAATGCCCTCTGCAATAATTTTGCTTCAAACAACATATGATTAAAATAATAAACATACTATTACAATAACGCTGAAGACAGAAGAATGTCAACAACCATATTTATATTTCTAGTGCTCTTAATCCAATATCAACATTACGATCTGTGCAGTATTTACGTGTAACAGATCTATTCTGGATCGTTACGCGTTAGATTAATTATATCCACAGCATAATGGGAAATATCACGGAATCCCAATATCAAGGCAGTTATCGCAATCGAGCTAAAATAATAAATTTATAAATTTAAGTTAAAAGTGAGAGGCCCCGGGCCTATATACAGGTGTGTGACCCATAGCACTCGATTATGTTAGGTTCAGATGTCATTGTACTGGTAATGTATAGATGTTCGTGCAATTGCATGAATTGTTTCCAAAATTGTACAAACCATTGTACTAAATGTATGATTCAATGACCTACACTATAACTGAATGAATTAGTACCGTTTTATTATTAATACGAATTAATGATTATCAATGTAAACGTACAAATAATGACTAAAATGTATAAATTTCTGAACATTGTTCTAAATGTATAAATTACTACCATAAAATGTATAATGATTTTATAATCATCGTCGTAACTGTGTGCATTATTAATTATCGTTATAAATGTATGGATTACTGATTACTGACGCAATGGTATTACTTCTTAATCAGTTATTAAGTTATTCATGCGTATTTTTCGCGATTGTAATTGTACCTGTACGGCGATCATACAAAACTTGCATGATACGCTAAATAACTGGGCTCTCCATTCGCTGCAAATTTTGCCAGGGGACATGAACCAGGGGCCCCTCCTGGTTCCAAACCGGGGGGCGCCGATTTTACCAGGGGGCGTTGTCAAGAGAAAAACTGTTAAAAATTGTTTCAGAAACATTGTCAAAACCCTTATGATGGGAAGAAAAGTCGATTTTGAAACAAATTTTGAGAAAATTTGCGAAGTTTTTGGCTTCAGAAAGCAATTTTAGTACAAATTCAAATTTTATGTACTTTGGACCGATTGGAAACATAAAATGTTCGAAGAGGCGGTGAACCGGGGAGCCCAAAATTTTTCCAAGAAACATAAACCGGTGGCAGCTGTTCTGAACCAGGGGAACCGAAAAATGCCAGCCCCCCAATTTGGACAGCCCAGAATAATGAATCTGCCAGTTTGATGATATATTTCTGGTCCGCCGGATTTGAAAGGACACCTCACGGTATCTTAGCGCAACCGACCAACAATTTGTGTCTTTTATATGTCACATTGTTATAAGTATTTGCTATAAAAATGACATGATGGTACGTGGCTGCAAAGCAATGAGTTTAGGACATCTGCGGGGAAAATTAGTAGGAGTTAGCATCCGGAGGAACCCGGCATCTTTGAAAGCGCGACTTGGGTCGCAGCTATCCGCCGTGCCGCGAAGAGACCATTTAAGGAGATTCAAAATTTTCAAGTACAAAGAGCAAATTATCAAATTCCCTAATGTTCCTTTTCACTGTGGAGACAGCAAATTTTAGTAAACTAGTGAAGCTCGCTTGTGAGCCGGAATTCGAGCGGTGAGAACAATCCCCCGAAGTCTGTTGTAGAAAGTACACACAAACAAAACCTACACACAGTACGCAGGTGCAACATTATATAAACCATGAATGATGAGTCATAGTTACGCCCGCCTCTTTTGTAAGCCAACGTATGCAGTAGACAAAACATCATACAACGAGTACAAAAACAATGAACTAACAATTTAATAATTCAATAAAACCCTAAATTGACCGTGAAAAGAACGTTAAAGAATTCAAACCGACACTTGAGAAAAATCTCATTTTTCATACCAAGTATGAAGCAGAAGTATGAAAAATATTTGCCACACAATATTTTTGACACTCGCAATCAGCTTGTTGGCCCAGAAAACCCCATATCCGACACTAAAACCAACAATAAGCACACATTTAGGTGTATTTCCCACGATTTTTCACCAAATATGAAATTTGGCGCCAACTATAAGCTTATAGACTCCAGATTGGGAAGTAGTTGAAAAACTTGTTATATATCATTGGAAAGCCCTGGTAAAGCTACATGAAACTATTAGTTTGCGGATACCTCGTTTACTTATTGAGAAAAGTTGCAAAAACTGGAGGGGGTGCCCGAAAAATGGGCCAAAATGACGTCATTTTGCCCCATAACTTTTCCCACGGGAAAAAATTCAAAAATCGGGCTCCGTCACTACACCTAAATCGACCATTGCGGTTCGAATGAGCTATATTGCATCAAAATCCGCCAAACCGTTATCGAGATAAAGGTGGTTCAGACACACAGACAGGACCTCCTCAACCCACCCTCCAGAGCCAAAATTGAACATTTTATTCATCATTAACAAATTTTATTCTACTAGAGTAATCAACTTTAATTTCTCACGTTATAAATAATCTAGTTAATATATATCTAAAAAGTAAATATTTCCAATCTGGGTTTAGTCGTTTTTATACGATAACCAAACTTTACAAACTTCGTACTCGGTTCTTGCTATCAACTTCTATATTTCATTAAAACCATACCCTGTTTACCGCTGCGTTGCGGTTAGGGTTTTGCCAAACGCTAAGTACACCACGTATTCTTGGTGGAGTTGGCATCCCACCTTAGAAACTAGCCACTTTATTTCCATGATTCACACAAATATGAATACGGCCCCTATTCCCCGGAGACTTAAACGGTAAAGGGTGCTTACAACCGCCGGGTCTACAACGGTTCCCTTCATTTGGAAAGGTTTCAGACGCCACTATAACCACGACTTGGACTTTGTCGCGTGGATAAACCACTAGTACGGGAGGTTGTTCATCACCGTCCTTCCTAATTATGCTTGTAACAGTATCTGTGCCCATGGATGTATAACATGCAACTACATAGAACCGAGATCGTTCTTCCTTAGCTCATATAACAGTACTAAATTCAGAGTCTTAGATTTTAACACATCAAGACAAAATGTATGTCACTTGTGGATCCCGAGTTTTTAACTACAGACAGATAGCTTTTGATGACCCTAAACTTCTACACAGTTACACCTGCAATTGTGCCGACAGTGCTTATGCAGATAACTATTATGGTCATATCATCAGTGGCAAATTAGATATTATACAAAATAATAAATTCAAAACGCTTTTTGAAATGGAATCGACAAAGTTGTACCATACATTTTTATGCCACTTTTAAAATAGAAGTCGATAACTATTGCTCTAAAATTAAAAATAAAACAAAAATTCCAAGCAATTTTATAAATGAATGGGATAGAGTACTAATCCAACTTTTTGAATGCAAATTAAAAAGAGTTAAATATAATAGCTGGGGCAATCTACAACTTACGCTAGATAGAGATATGACAGAATGCCTTCATGACCTCAAATACATAATCCATTATTATCACTACTGACAAGCTAGCCAAAATTATGCATTCATTTGCAAAAAAAAATTTATGTAGAACAAGTATTCAGAGAACTGCATATTACAGTTTAATAACAGAGTATATGAAAAATCTAAGATGGATATGGAAGAAGCCAACAATTTTCTAATTAAACTACTCGAAAAGTTATCACTGTTACCTGAAGATAACACTGCGGGACTTCCATTTGTTCAGATAATCCCAAAATTACATAAAAATCTGGTCCAGTTCAGATGTATCAGTTACACACTCCTCAAAAATTTCATTAAATTTGGGCAAGGCTTTACGACTTATCCAATCTAATGCAGCAAATTATTGTAAGTCAATAGTTAAACACACAGGTATCAACCATTTTTGGATTATAGATAGTAAGAGAACGATCGTCAAAACGTTTACAGAACCCAGCCGGGTTCGACAACGCTATAATATTAACACCTATGACTTTACTACACTGTACACTACCTGAAACACAGTGAGATTATCGATAATTTAAACATCTACTAGACGTACTTTTTAAAAGAAGCAATAAAATGATATTGTAAGAGCTTTTGGACATATACAAAAACGACTTATCCGAACCAGCGCTATTTAACCAAAAAGGTATTATTACACTCCTTAAATCTCCATTCTTCACGTTAGGTAAATATGTCTTCAAACAAACAATTGGTATACCTATGGGTACCGATGCAGCTCCTTTTATTACTAACTTACATCTCCATAACTATGAACATAATTATCTGGAAGTGACCGGAACTCTGGGCCGGCCAAAATCGTGTTCCGAAAAAAGGCAAAAACCATGCCGGAACCGGAATTCCTGTTTAAAAAATTTTTTTTGAAACTTCGGATTTTTGCTTCATCTTTGGTCCAAACATATATAGAATATTATACACAATGATCAAGTTCCAATACAACCAAACAAAAGAAAAGATTAATTCAGCAAATTGCCGTGTGAAACGTAAGTAGGACACGTAATTTCAGTACGAATTTTTCATTTTAACCCTGCAATAGTTTGTTAACAAAACAAAGCTGCCTCGATGCTGGTAGCAGCTGTTTTACGCATTCAGATGTATGCGCCGTATGTTAGAATTAAACCGGTGTAACTCGGTAACAAAGTATCGATTATTTAGAAGTACTGACCTTTTAGCTTGGCTAACATAATTTGCGTCAAGCACCAGGCAGTGCCCTTGTAAACTTTGTAAGTCAGTCTACGTTGAAGTAAAGTAACATCTCTGCAACACAGCCAGAAACTGTGGTCTTGGCAATTAACTGCATTTATTGAAGCTGTGCGAGTAGTATAACAATTTGCCTCATTTATAGAATTCTGATCAGAAATTTATCATCATCATCATCTAGCTGACGGACACTGGTTGTCAACGGTAGCCCAAACAATGTACCTACCCACTGATCACAAAATTATAGTATACCTTCCTATATTTTCTTTAAACCAAATATACCAATAATTTCAAGTTGCATACAGTTTCACATGTAACAAACGTATGGAGAGGCGATTAGAGACAGAGCGAAAGTGTTTAGTGACCATAACTCCGGAACACCTTATAATTTCTAGAAGATCACCAGACTTTTCTGGCGTATAACATTTCGGTCCATCCAATGAGACCGCTCCAGTCCAAATCCGTTCAAAATTCACGGACTTTTGAGGAATAATTCAGTTGTAACTCAAAATGTGGAAATTGCGAGTGGTTGAAGATAAACTCTAAATTATTTAAACTAATTTATATATACACTAAAATTAGTCTTAATAATAATTATAGTGCACCTTGGATACAGTACCGCCATAAACAACAGGGATATTTCTGCGATGGACGTGTCGCTTGTCGTGTGTCTGAATTTGTGTAAAATCACGTGTCTAAATTTAAACTGAAAACACAACAATCTTCTATCATACACTGGTATTAATCTTCCAAACTCAATTTGCAGTATAAACCCAAAACCAGCTTGCTCGGGAAAATAATAGTATGTATACGAAGTACATTTTTGCTGAAATCCTTGTAGATCCTAGAAATCCGTGACCAACCGAGCGGGATCCAAACCTGTCCCGTGAAGCGCTCGTGCAAATTGCTAAGCTCCGTAGCTTCTCAGGTCTGACCGAGGAAAATCGAAAGTTTAGGTACACCCTTGAGGTTAGGATAACCGGGGTCGTATGGACACTGCGTTTGGAAGCTGCGAAGTACGGCGGCGTCCAGTTAGTATATACGTGAATTTTTTCAATTTTTCGACACAAACTGTTTTTGAGCAATTTCGACGTAGCCATAAGGATAACGCAGAACATCAATTTAAATATTCAATATAATTTAACAATCACACAGTCTAAACTCAAACTGTCACAATATAATTGTCGCCAATCTGTTCCGCTGCGAATACCTTAAGCTCAAAAAACTCGAGAACACATAAAATAAATATTCAATATAATTTAACAATCACACAGTCTAAACTCAAACTGTCACAATATAATTGTCGCCAATCTGTTCCGCTGTGAATACCTTAAGCTCAAAAAACTCGAGAACACATAAAACAAAACTATCAAGGGTAAGCTCATAATACACATTTTGCAGTGGGCTACGACTGTGCGTCTATAATCATGTACATTACCATTTGATAAGATGATGTCATTTTTTTCGCCATAACTCAACGCTCTCCGGTTTCTTGTGGGGTTAAAAGTTGAGAGTACGCACAAGACAGACATAAGAGCAATATTAATAATCGACGGCTGTTATTTTTACTGTTTTAATAATAATATGGCAGATATCGCCTTGGCAGCTGACACCACCGTAAGGAGGATAAGCTAGACTGTAGCTTAAATAATAGCACAGCTAATAAATTTCGAACTACACAGCACTTCAAAAATTATATATATCAAAGCCTGATCAACATGATAGACAAAATTAGGTTAGAAACACGATAATATTGTATATAGACAAAATTGCTTGACCATGATTATTATCTCTGTGTGTGTTTATAAACAATTTAGTACGTCGAAAAATATGTATTCGGAAGTTAAAAGAGTTATTCAAAGATTACCTGAGCGAAAACATGCAAGATCTATTTCGTTTTCATGTTATGCAAATAGCACCAAGAATATCGCTGCACTTTTGGTTTAGTTTGTAAGCTAATTTTGATTATGGAATGGAAAACTTATTACAAATTTCGCCGTGTAGGTATCTAAAACTTCAATTACGGCAAAAACTATCCGGAACCTGAATGTTATCAGCACAAGGACTGTCCACACTGGGGAATCTGCAGGTTTTAAATCCTCCACGCTCGTCAAATTTACACCAGATCCGTCTCCAACTCACCCGAAACCCCCATTTTCAACTTAATCCATGATTTAGTAACGTTTCTAAATTTATGTTTTCTGTGTGGTATTTTTAAACATTAATCACTACAATTTCAATGCTAAGCCGCGATGTTATAGCACGAAAATACTTGTACGATAGTTAAAAGTACCTTAAAATATGGAAATATGTAGCATATACAACAAAAATTTTGTTCCTTCCACTTGGGACTTCTTCCACGACTGAACATCCCCACTTTTCAAAAGGCTGTGGACAGGACAGAGGACTGCTCCTTAAACGCCACACAGAATTGTCACACCAATTTTGCAATTGTACAATAAAAGCTCAACAGCAATTGGGATTCCACCTTTAGAAGTTCATTCGCGCCAACCAACTCACTTGCGACAACAATGACTTGCGTTGAACAGCTAGAAATGGCACACCGAAAAATAAATGAACCATTCGAAGGCCGAACCCGTTTCGCATCGACGATTCCGTGTACCGAATCTAAAAATACCACAGTACATCTGGGAATATTATATTTTAATCTTAAACACACCATGGCCAAAATTTTGGGAAACCAGTGGCCTAGTTTACAAAACGCATAGTAATCCAACCTCATGATATCATAAACTGGGACAAGAATGAATTTTTCTCTACCGGAAAATGCTAAAAATTGTGCTGACATGGAAGGTTACATTTAACAGTCCATGAAATATGACGAACAATATTTAATTGCCACATATGAATCGAACCCAGGATGATTTTATCAACTTTGTCAAACAAAATTGATTTATTACTGTGTGCAGATGTAAGGTACTGAATGTAATATGCAACACGACTGATAACCGAAATGATGACCTGAGAAATTATTTTGTCTTATTTTAATTATTTAGCATTTTTCTTAAAAATACTTCCGTATTTCTTTAGTATTTCGTAAACAGTGTGATACTACTTCCACAGTACGAATCAGAAATACCTATAGCCTATCGAACGAGCGCATGAGGATGATTTTACTGGGAAAATAAAAAAATTCCTAAGAGCCACGAACCGGCTTTTATCCCATCGGCTTGACGGTTTGAAGAATGCCCCCTCACCGGTTTGGAGAAGTAAGAAATATATATTTACATAAGCTACCGTATGTATACTATGTAATATTGTAAGATTCTATTATTTAGCATATGTCCAATATTCAGTATTCGGACGTTCCCTATTTGAAACAGAAACAGTAATATATCACTTATGTTAAGTCAAGTTTCACCTATTCCAGACGAGAATACATATTACTGCAATTACTACATTAAAACTTTTGAGCTTAATACTACACATCAATACATATACAGCGAATCACCTGCATAAATCTTGGTCGCCTCTCATTGAGTTCCTCGACATACGATCGTGCTTTGTCGGCAGTTACTTGGCGATGATGTCCCATGTCACGATGATTGCCTGTAACATACAATAGATAAGAATGTAATAGTTGCCATTTGTCCAAGTCTAAATTATGACACCACCACACTTTCCATGTGAGGTTATTTTCGGAGCTTCATTTGCTTAACCTTCGTTGGACAGGTCTGCAGTTCCATCTTCGCACTGGGAGGTGACAGGACTGTTGAGGTAAGGAGTTATTGCTCCCATGTCTCCACCGTGCTGTCCCTTGGTCGTGTCCAACCGTCGGAAATCCGGGAAGTGCACGAGATGGTAGGAATAATCTCTAAGGACATGACCAAAAAGAAGGCGACGACGTTTCAGCTTGTCTACAGCTGTACTATTATAGCACCACAAAACTCGTACGTCGTTGGATCGGACAATATTGAATTTCGTCACGCCGAGAATCACGGGCAACAAAAGTACCCGAAAACATGTGAAAAAGTATTCCGAATCGAATGATAAACAGATCTGAAATATTACTGTTTATACGTGCACAACAAATCAACAACGGCTAGCCAAGGCCTATAGCAATAATGGTGTCATTGAAAGAAATCCTGTTGTCAAAATCTGCTTCAAAGTTTATGAAATATCTCTTCGTCTCCGAGTTTCACTCCAGTTTGCAGAAGTATATTGAAGCTGAGGACAGCTTTAAGCGGCCTGAACACAAGCAACGTTTTCACATGAAATATTCCGACAATTCAGTTGCTGCAGATTTGTGCCTTTTGTGCAGAAATAGGATGATCACTTTCCACCATCGCTCTAGTATGAGTTTTTTTCTGTCCATAAACAGTGTTTGAATTGAGTGAACAACTTCATCTGTACTGGATAGTTCGGTGGTCAAATTTCCATCGTAAAAACCCAGAAATATAAACAGACAAGGGCAATGGGGTGCTCTGGTAGAACACTATTAGAAAGACATCGAAGATGTGTTGCCAACGGTAACGCAATCAACAATAACAAAAGCAACAAATTGGAAACGAAAATTCCAATAATAATCTGTTACAGTTAATTATAAACTAAGTCAGCCATTCGAATTTTAATGTTAAACATTATTTCAAACCACGTAGCACCATAAGTACAATAATAATTTGATAAAAGACCTGCTGCTAAACAGTATTCCATAATTGAAAAGAAGTGAAAGAAGCAAAGCGAGTATCCACTGAGCGAGCAAAGGGGCAAAATGTAGAAAATCGGTTTAACTCATAACTCCTCTTCGGGTGGATGGATTTCGGCAAAATTTTTTATTCGATAGCAAAATTAATGACCACCCTTAATTGAACGCTACTAGCTCCGACCCCATCTTGCAGGACAGAATGACCAAATCTTAATTTTAAAGTTTTTACCAACCCTCGCAATGGTTCCGCGAATCGAAAAACGGAGGCCAGCACTGGAATCATCTCACTGAGATCTACAATATTTTTTGACCCAAATGTGAAAAACAGACAGCCATTTATAGCCCTGTGCGTGGCACTAACTTTAAAATATACCAAAATTTATATTAGTGCTAAAATTGACTGCAAAGTTGTACAGTTACGGACAAAAACAAGTGCACAAAAGCGAACGCAAAACGCGAACGAACGTTACACCGTTCGTTTACAAACGAACGTAAACGTAAAAATAATTATCGGCACCGTCTGTCCGTCCGCTCGTAGAACTCCTAAACAACTACTGGGCTGATTTGAATTTTTTGTTTGAAAGGCCTAATATCCTTCAGATGGAAGAGATATAGTTTTTGTCGAAATTTGTTTTAGTTTATTAGCAATTAACTAATTAGTAAAGCTTGTTTGCCTATTTTTAGCATTTTCAAATAAAAAAATTGCTATTTTTTAATGAATAATTAGTGTAAAGCTATTATTTTGATGACGCGTACACTACATCTCGCCTTGCTGATTACGACTCTGGGGTTTATTACTATTTGACGATTTTAAAACATGCTAATTAGTTAGTTAACTAACTAATTTCTATTACTAACTGGGGTAATTTTTTGAAAATTTTCGAAGTGCTCAGAATGAAAAAAATTGCACACGGGGGTTTTCCATGTTGCTGATCACGAATATGACATTTCTGAAGCTCTTAGTTAATTAATGCAAATTTATAATCACCACAAAATTTGCTCGTTTTCTGCGTTCGGGGATTTTCGATGTCGCTTGAATATGTGACTTTTAAAGCTCTATGATTTTATCATGTGTGCTAGTTAGTTAATTAAATATATAATTACGCGACATTACTAATTAATTAGCTAATTTTTGCCTTTGAGCATTACTCCGTTCACTTTTTTTGAATTTAATACGTTTACTAGTCGTATATTAGAACGATTTTTTGTGTTCGATTATGAACGAGTGTAAAGGCAAACGAAATTTGTCACGCTCGTTTATAAACTAACGTTTTTGCTTTCGCTTTTGGGCATTTATTTCTGGCCGTGACTGTAGCTCTCGATCAATGGATTTTGATCAGAAGTTCGTTTTTGATTTCGTATGGGTAACAGTACGGACAAACAAAAATTGATTTTGAGCGTGTGGTGATGTTTCCTGTTTCTCCGTTTCCTTAGTAATTTTCATTTTTATATGAAGTTATTCCAGTCATTTCTATTAATTTCCCGTGTTTTCCCACTATTCCCGTTTGTATGCAACACTGTTTGCTGGCTAGTCCAAACCTCGGAAATTTTAGCCGGGGGCACCCCGGCTCACCTGCCGGTGGGCCAATTTTTTTGCCGGATTTTGTCGCGTTTAGATGTTTATTTTTGTCAGGAGGGGTTTTTGAGCCGGGGTAGGAGTCGGGGGTACCTCCGGTTTGCCGTGGGGGGCAGCCGACAATGCCCCCCCTCCCCGCCAGAAATAAGTGCAAAAAAGTCGATCGAAATTTTGCATCGATAATAATTAAACGAAATTTCGATCGATTTCGATCATTTCAAATTTTAGCTCTATCAGACAAGTTTCAAAATTGTAAATTTCGGTCATTTTTAACTACACGAAATTTCGATCGTTGCGATTTCAATCGTTTACAATTGCACTTATTTTTGGCCGCGACTGTACATTAAACACAAAGCCTGTTACAGGCGACTGCACATAACGACAACTATAGATTAAACTTACATTCGCTGTATTTCACCCTCGCTTGCGAGGTACCAGTAATAATTGAACTTTTTCCCATACTCAACAGCCAGCATATTCTGCAATTTCTTATAAAAGCGTGGAATGCCTTGCTTATGCATTTATCCCAAATAATGGACTCATTCAGTTCTATGTAATCGAATGGATACATAATTACCTGGATAAACATGTATTGCAAAAACTAAAATTGACCCTAATACCGTAAAAAATTTTTTGAAGATAAAGAAATTTCCTGCAGCTGTATCAGCTTTACCTTCGCAACGCATTTCAATAAACTAAAAATGCTGGAAAAGCAGTGACATATTCATTTCGTTAAAAAATTGTTCAATGCTGATGCCGCGTGCCTAATTGTAGCATGTTACACTTACACAAAAAACAGTGGCCTCTACGTTTTAAATAGAACCAGGCAAGCGTCGTACATTTTTGAATTTGTGCAATATAACAACAAAATCATACCCATTATCAAAACAGGCAAGTCTTCGGGAACACTGGCCATTTCTCGTTCGATATAGTCCCATGTCCACGCTTTCGTAATATCATACATAAAGACAACGCCGTGTGTTCCTGCAGTGAAAATACCACAAGTGAATAGCAAAAGATAGTTCGTGCATTGAATCAGATTCCTAAGTACATCTATAACCACAAATCGCCCTTGCTTGCTCGTTGTTCGCCCATTGCCCGCACTATGCTTTGCCAGTTTACTATGCACTATGCATCGGCAAAAGTTATTTATGGCGTGTACTATCTGCCATTCCACGCAGACAGCCATTAATAAATCTAGGTATTGAGAAGCATAAGATACTCGTCAAGTAGCTGGAAAAGTGAAAACAAAACTTACATTATGAAATATAATTTTTTAATGGATTTTAAAAAATATAGTATAAAATGTACTATTTAATGCGTCGTGACGGTAGCTGGCTTATCAATATACAATAACGGGAAGCCTTGAAGTATTATCACACGGTGAAATCGAAATGAAGGCGAAGGGATTATAAAGATGCAATAAAATGAGATCCAAATAGCTGAAATCATTCAAATCATAATCATTATATTTACAACTATACAGAGATATTTATATTGTCATAGCAGCATAACATCAATACTGGCTGGCTTAACACATACTTCAGCTGTTATATCGTGGTGTAGAATTTGCTTACACATAAACACTATGCGCATACTATTATGCATACACAGGGCTGAGTAGAATAAAGCTAAATGGCTCACCCACCATACGATATAGAAGGTAACCCGTGAATTATTTTGCCTTGCCTTACACTTTTCCCTCTGAAGTCGTTACTCTAACGGTGTCGGTGCCATAAATAAGTCAATTACAATTACAATGGCATACATACATACAGGAAGTTTAGTGGATATACACCCAAGTGTTGCGGAGGCTAAAAATGTAAGCCCATTGCAACATCCACAGGACAAGTCCTCTATATCAAAGCTGAATCTAAAAATTTTTGTATCTGACTGTTAACCTCACAACCTCATAAGTGTTCCTTATCTAATCTCCCGCTGCTTAGAATAAATCTACTGATTTTTTTAATCCCATACGTATGAACTTCCTCTAATCTTATCTGCTCTTTCCCAAAAACCTCCTTTCTTTCTTCGTTAAACACTTCACATGTGCATAAAAATGATCTGCAGTTTCGCTAACTCCGCAATTGGAGCAATTTTTGCTTTCCGTCCTCTTCATCTTATGCATATGATATGCGAGCCAGCAGTGTCCTGTTAAAATTTGGACACATTGTCTCAATTTATCCTTACTAAGTTGTAATAAGAATTTGCTTCTCTGACTTTCTGGTACTTTGACCAAGATATTGCAGTGCTTACATTGGCTAACATTCAGCCATCTGTGAATAAACTTTCTGTGCATCCATGAAAATACTCTTGATCTAAGTTCCCTCCTGCTGACTGGAATAGCAGGCTCCGGACCTACAAACATTCTGAAAGATCCTCTCCTTGCTAATTCATTTCCCTCTATCTGGGAATGACCAGGTACCCATGACAAAGTAACATCGTTAATTCCTGAGAGTAGATAGAGTGCAGCTCTACATTCCTTGACTAACTGCGAGGAAATTACTAGATTTCCCAATGCCTTTATCGCCGCCTGGCTGTCTGAGAATATAACTTTGCTTTTTCCTTCAATACGCCTTTCATACAGTTCTTCAGTACATGACTTGATAGCAAAAATTTCAGTCTGTAAGACTGAAGAATGCTGGCCTAAAGTAAAACTCTTTGCAACGCCATCAAAGAAAATTCCTGCTCCTGTCTGTTTACCTTGGCTATTCTCTGTTAGAGAACCATCCGTGTAACATATCATGTCACTTTCTCTACGTATTTGCTCAGTAGAAACATTCCAAGTGTCTCTATCTGGAAAAATAATTTTCCAGTTAATTCTTTCATCAACTTCTCTTGGTATATAGTCCGTTGGGTATCGGAGTAACCGTAGGGATCTTTCCTCCACTGTAACAACTGTATGGTCCCATAGTTTGTCCACATTATTTATCTTAAAACTTCTAATGCGTGTAAGCTCTAAGATTCCTTCCTTCATAACTTCTAGGTCAATGGGAAGCAAATTAAGAATTGCTTCCATACCTAACGTCGGGGTGGATTTAACCGCCCCTGTGATCATAAGACAGGCTGTTCTTGAGACTTTATTCAACCTTCTTGCATAGGTCTTTAGTTTCAATCTGTGCCACCAAACAACAGATCCATAACAGGCTATGGGAAGTACTATCATTCTACAGAGGAATAGAATGACTCGTGGTGAGACACCCCACGTTTTCCCCACAGCTGACCTGCTTATCAGTAATGCTTTAATACACTTTTGCACTATATGGTCTATATGATCCTTCCATAGTAGTTTCTCGTCTATGAGCACACCAAGGTACTTTACAACTCTTTGAATTTCTATTTCTCTTCCTTCTATCGTTATTCTGAAGGGTCGTTCTGCATTTCTCTTCTTTGAGAAAACTATGATCTCGCATTTGTCAGAGTTTATGGTTAGACCCCTCTTCTTACACCACTCGTTTACCTCTATAAGAGTCCTCTGGACCCTTCTTACCGAAACGCTAACATCTACGCTTGAGCTTGCAATGACAACGTCATCGGAGTATGCCTGAACATACATCCTACCTTTATTAAAACTCTGTAAGAGATCATCAATCACCATTGTCCACAATAGTGGAAACAAAACTCCTCCTTGTGGGCTTCCTCTTACTATTCTGAAGCGTGCTTGCTCGCCTCCTAGTTCAGCTGATGCCCATCTCTCTCCGAGAAGAGCCAGAAGCCATCTCTTAACCGTGCTATTTACTTGTAGTCTGTCAAAACTTCTTGCAAAAGCATCCATATTCGTGCTATCAAAGGCGCCTCCTATATCTATGAAAGCACTTACAGTGTATTTACTCTTGTAAAAAACCATCCTCTATATAAGATACTAAACTGCTCAGTGCGGTGGATGTGCTCCTGCCCTTTTGGTAGGCATGTTGATTTTCATGCAGCCTACCATCCAACTTCCTCCTCAACCATTTGTCAACTAATCTTTCCAGTCCTTTGAGTAGGAAAGAAGTAAGACAGATAGGTCTGAAACTTTTAGCCTCACAGTAGCTTTCCTTGTTTGGCTTGGGTATGAAAATCACTTTTGCTTCCTTCCATGCCCTTGGTATATAACCTTTAGTAAGAGAGGCTCTATATATCGATCTTATCATCGGCAAAATGGCTGGTAGACCAACCTGAATAAAACTTGGTATAATACCGTCTGGTCCTGCAGCTTTATATGGTTTGAAGCTGGAAAGGCTCCATCTTATCAATTCATTTGATATTATCTCATTTGCAACATTCCTGCCACCTTGACTTGCCCTTTTGTTACATCTACTCACAATGACTTCCCTTTCCTCACGATATGATTCGGGAAAGTGGCTAGTGAGGAGGTAACTTAGGGTGTCTTGATTTGTCTGAGTAAAGCTTCCATCTTCCTTCCTGATTTGTCCGACCTTAAATTTATTGCTCTTCGAGCAAATCTTGTTAAGCCTCGTGCTGTCTCTAGCTCCTTCCAGGTCTTCACAAAAACGCTTCCATGAATTTTTCCTCGCTTCTTTAATCTCTTCCTTATATAACCGCTGTGCAGTTCTATACTTCTTCCAACACCGATCATTTCCATATTTGACCGCAAAATGGTACAGTCTCCGAGCTCTTTTGCTAAGGGCCGACAGCTTGAAATTCCACCAAGCTGCTTTCCCGGACCCTTCTTTAGTCATAGGACTCGAGTTCTTGGCTACCTGTACGATCAAACTCGTCAGAGATACCACCGCTAAATCAAGCTCTTCATTGTCAACTATGTGCTCTTGTATCTACAGATCATTTCCCTTGTCTATAAGTTCCTCTGCAAAAAGATCCTTATCCATTTTCTTAAAATCATATCTTATTTTCCTGGTTGTTATTTCACCAGTTACTTGAAAATCAATATACCTATGATCTGAGAAGCTATTATCTTCCGCAACTTTCCAACAGAATATAGTGTCTGCTGTATTTATGTCTGAGAGTGTTAGCTCTAGTACTTCAGCTCTATTCCTTAGTTGGAAGGTGGGTGTAGTACCCCTGTTATTATTATTACAATGGCATGTAATATTAATAATAATAAATGAGCAGGATTAATTAATGTTGTAGAATCATCTAGCATCTACTTGAAACGAAACTAGCTGAGTTTCTTCAAATTACAGCGACATAAATTGTTTTTCTCTGTCTATTAGTCACATAAATCTACCAAATTGATGGATTTATGCATTTTTATTAGACACGCAATGAAGTATAGTTGTGCGCCTAACTTTGTATCTATGCTGATCCCATGCTTTCCTAGGTTTTCAAACCAAGTCGCAGGCTACGCCACTGTGAAATCCTCGTTATCAAGCTATCGACGATAATAGAAAAACCTAACGCAGACCTAAAACCCTATATTGCTCAAGCAAAGCACACAATCAAATCCTACATCAAATGCTTAAGCCATTTTGCAATAACGCCAAGCACATAATGTAAAAATTAGCCATGTCTGGATATCCAGTTTACTGATACACGATATTGTGAAATTTAGTTAAATTACATAGTAAAACGTAACAAAATAGCATTTTTATAATATTCGTAGCTGAACCAATAGCAAAGTAATTACATTTGTCAATTTTAGCCGGAAAATTAATCTTTATTTCTGGTTTACAAAAAATCGATGAAATGAATACAGTCTACGTGTTGAGCGGTGTCTCATTAGACACTGTCTGTCTTAATCTTATTAAGACGTATCCTTGCCGACGAGTTCGGACAGGCGGTGGATTAGGCGATTGACTCTGAATACAGCCAGAATAAATGCTGCATTACGTAACATAAACGCCACAGACATATTTCTAAAACTAATCAAATGTTAGTATGAAAACACACATTCTCTTAACTTAAGCATCCGGCAAATACATCGGCGAAACATATGGTTCACCCAAAAATGTTGTATTAAGCGACAAAATATTGCTATTTTCTCTGAAACACAAATGGGGCTCATCAAATACAATGCTCATTAATAGCTTTGAACAACAACCAATAAAATATGCGGCCCAAAACATTTAATGCCATCCTGTTAGATTTCCAATGCGAAATCGATTAGTGTTCAGCAAATCCGGAAGCACAAGCATGAATTATATGTAGTAACAGGGGTAGCAATTAAGTAGTTTGATAGTGAGAAATATTGGCCTATGTTTTCATCAACTAAACAGTCATGACTGATACTGCTGTGTTTTTCGGAGATTAAATAGATTTCTACATATCTGAGGGAATACGCGTCGTGCTTGTAAATTGCTATGGGTTTTACTGAAAAATTCTTCTTTGGGTTTCCCTTGTACTTCCCCAGTTATCTTACCTTTATAAATATCAATAAACGACGCATCTAGGCAGGCGTCTTCGAATTCGTCGATCGAACCATTTTGAAGTTTCAAATTGTTTGTTTTCTTTCGTTTTTCCCAATGTCAGCAATTTCCCATACATCGACCTTAACAAATGAGTGAAAATTAAATTTACATACCGAGGCGCCTCGGTCGGCGAAATCTCAACTACCGCACAAAAAATGTACTTTAATTCATGTTACTTGAAAAACAAAACCTAACTAGGAAATCCTAGAACCATGGCTACGTAATAACAACAGCTATGCATTAACTGTCAGAATATGTGTTTCAGAAAAGAATGAAATGCTCCTGGACCGTCGGCGTTGCACCTTTAGCTTAAGCAATGTATTTTCCTGAGCTTAATGCATGAAAGATAGAGCGGTAGTTATGGATTAATTTTTGGGACTATTATAATAAAAACAAACATGTCAGCAATGACTGTAAAATGAGGTAATAAAGTAATACAATGGCAAAATATGAATTACTATAAACTAAGGTATTACAAATATATGCGCTAAAATGCACATTGCCACGTTTGCTATGTCCGTGCCTGTGAAGTACAAGCTCTATAAAACCGTTTAAACGAAGCACGGCATTATTATTGTTTTACTTAGAGGCTTCGATACTACTGACAGAAATTTTGCAAAATTTGAATTCGTGACTTGGTTAGTCTACGAGCAACCAACGATATCATCAGTCATAAGATTGAGAACCGCTAGAAAAAGAGTCGGCTAGATCTCATAACAAGAGTGATGCAACTAACCTAGCACAATAACTCTCGAGATTGCAGAGAGTAGTGAAGCATAGGTATACCTACGCCTCTTGCGTGCACAGCCAATGCAAAAGTTAGAGCAAAACTAACACTGGTAATAAGTTTTCTATGCCCGAAAAAGCCCCAAGCGCAAGCTATCAACCTTCCAGAAAGTCACACTAAAATTGCAAATTTAAGCCGAGGAACCATGCGGGCGCCGTACCCCCGCACCCATGGAATCATGGGTCGCAGAGCAAAACCAACATCGGCAGTGAGTTTCCCACGCCCAAAAAACCATACAAAAAACATTTTCACGATTTTCCCGTGGCGCCTTCAGTGGAACATCCGAATGCTTTACCCTCTCCCTTTAAATAACAAAGCATCGTGGAAAAAATCCCCAATAGAGAGATTATGACTACGAAAGTCTATATCTTTAACAACCGCAATTCTGACCATGGGTGATTTTCATTTATTTCAATATCAAGAGTACACTTAGGCTACAATTTGTAAAGATCATCAAATAGGAAGTCGAATTGTATTGTTAAAACTACACATTAGAAGCAATTAGAATCACGCTACCGTTGTTCTTGAACGATTAGTACAAACAATTTTACGAAAGTACAACATTTCGCCGGTTTTTAAAAACACTGAAATAACGGTCTGCTCTGACCCCGAATAAGACGTGAAGGCTAAAATTAAGAGTAAAGCTCATTACCTTTACGAATACAGTATATATCATTATGCACAGGGGGTTATAACCCAAAAGTATCGCGCTCCCCTAAGCTATATTACCCACTCACTGATAGGGCCTTATTCGAGCGTGTGGAAAATTTTAGCAAGAATTGGGAATACAATGAATTCGACAAAAAAATTATGATAGTATTATTTTAAGTCTTATAGGGAGCGGACGAGGTGTCTCTTAGGATTCACATGGGGTCAACTACGGGTTACCCTTTCCCGTCTTTTACAAAAGCAGGTTTCGGAAACGAAACGAGAACAATAATTTAAAATAGATTTTCAAATCAAGCGTCTAACAATGAGTCGCTTACTTTAACAATGTCATCGGTTGCGCGATAATTCCATTGCACCGTGCCAACTTGAATTTCTTCGGTGGCAACGTACTCGTCTTTAAACGCATGGCCTTGCAATCTTGCAAGCAAAGATGACTTACCAACGTTTCTGAAAGCATAGACCGAATATAAGAATTACCGCAAAAATATCGTTCTACGTAAAGTGTGATGAACTGCAATAATAGGAATTGCAAATCATACTTGACTGTGTAAATATAGTTTGACATACAGTTACTTTTTAATTTACTACATCGAACGCGCCAAAATTATAAAACAATTACAAACCGTGTCGGTAACCATAACGCTAAATAAATGCAAGGATGAGCTGGATGTTAATGATAAGAAATCATCACAGCGGAGACAAAACAACTTCACTCGAGAGCGTCTATATTCGAATATTACACGCTGACTATACAATAGTGTGCAGATTTCACAACAATTGCGGTTTTCCATACTATACAGTATCAAACACCTTTAATTCTTGAAATATCACATTATGTGTTATTATCTGGCTAGTCCAAACCTCGGAAATTATAGCCGGGGGCCACCAGGCTCACTTACCGGGGTGCCGCATTTTGCCAGGGGGGGCAATTTTTTTGCCGGATGTTGTCGCGTTTAGACGTTGATTTTTTCAGCAGGGGCTTTCAGCCGGGGGGTATCCGAATTGTTGCCGGGGGTACCTCGATTTGCCGCCCCCCACTTTGGATTAGCAAGATCATATATACTTCAAATAATTATATTTTATTGTTATATTTTTAAATATATATTTCAAGTTAAGCAATGGTCTTCAGAAGCTGTTTAGAACATTCATATTTTTTCAGAACACTGAACTAACCAACGCTCAAATTTTTTTATTTTACGCGATATTTCTAAGCTCAAAAACAATACAAATAATAAATTGCCAAACTTGTCTCCTTTAATCACAATTTTCATATTGTACTGAACGCCTTTTGCAAATTTTCGCTGCAACATTGGATCGAGCATTTCGATACCTCGTGGTAGTGAGCGCGCCGAGCTGACGCCATTCGGTTCCGAGTCATCTACTGAAAAAAGCGCAAAGATCACCATTTCAAAATATCCAAAAAACTATGAATTTGGTCTAAAACGCTTGGTTACTAGCTCGAGGAGGATTAGCCTCTCTGACAACCTCCTGAAAAGGAGCAACCAAAAGTCTGCACAGCCACCACGAATTCATACGTGTAATCTTGAAATTCTTTATCAACAGTTAATACCTCAATTTATTCCTTCATTATTAGCCTATTTTGGAAACAAAATGATCCACAACTACATGTATACCCTTTTTATAACATTTACAAATAATAATGCTTCAACAAAACCGTTTTGCTATAACTTTGGAAAATTTATTTCAAAACAGCACTCTTGTAGCTCACCCTTTTAAAAATTTACACTTTCTGCGCCACCCCGCACCTATGGGCACTACTACACCCCCTCACTACCCCACTAAGAAGCGTAAGAAGAGCCTAGACCACGGGGGAGGGGGCGAAGAAAACGAGCCGCTGTTTCAGAAAAGGAATGTCGGAAAACTCGGGAGCGGGGTCAAAATGTGACGCGAATAAAACTCGGAGGTGTTATGGATTGATAGATTACGGCCTAAATTTTCCATATTTACAGTTCAGATACAACCCACTCTACATTTGATGGCATTCACGGGCTAGATTCTGCGCTGAAATAATAATTAGTATAGCTGCAGCTTATTAATTATCCCACGTATTAATTTTATTTATAATTGCTTTATATTTTAAGTTTATTTTCTACTTATTAATAACTTGAGCGATTGCTACTCCTCAGACATGGACTCAGAATGACAGACAGTAGGACCGTAGACACTAGGAAAAGCAACCTCTCTTGTGCATTGGGACAGGCCCCGCGGAAGAGTACATGAAACTTTGGTAAGAAAGGCGATCAAAGGCTGTCACCAGTATATACCTAGTTTTCTTCATCTTCTGCTCCGTAGGTGGTTAAAAGCCCCAATGACGGCGGTGAAAATTTCATCAAACAAGAGCGATTGGAGACATGTGATCAACATAGACGTACCTGCAGAAACTGGGTCAGGTAATGTTATGGTAATGACTTAACCCTGTTTTAGGTTGATTTTAGCAAAAAGTTGTCTTGAAACAAGCTATATTGATTCGTGTTTTGGGTTTTTTAGAAATCCAAAATTATAATGAACAAGCGACCGTTGCAGAAGATATATTTAACAAAGGATGGAATAAGACTCTACAGCACATGTGGCTATTGAAATCGATTATTTAGAATTAAGTGACGATCGATATGGAAGCGATTGCCTCTATTTTATGATTTACTTGCAGCTCGGATAAATCTGATAATGAATAATTGATGAAGACCAGAAAACAGACATCGCTATAAACTAGTTACAGCAGCCAGTGGACAGGCACATTGAGACGTTTTCCTGCAGAAACAACAATCAGTATCCAGCAAAAGTCGAATGAGTAAAGTCGACGGCTATGCTACTATGCGAAGCAGCAATCCCAAATAGCAATCGGCCGCACTTATTCGGCCCAGACAAACAGCAGCCACGAACAACGCAATGGTGTTATATCGACAAGCTGTTACGGCATCCGGAAAATTAGACAGAAAGTGAGTCGAACAATAATTTAAAACTGGTTTTAATATTTTTTCGACAATGGTTTCATGGTGACCGCTGAATCTGCGAAGCTGGATAAAATGTACAAGGTAACAATGCTACGATGTAACATGCAAAATGCATATGTTTATTCATGTAAAATCATTCGAACAAGGTTTGAACAATTTAATTTTACGTTCATTACGTTTTCAGAAATACGTTTTAATGCAAATACTACTGCTACACAGGGTTCTTTTAGAACTCTAACCGTTATAATAGCTACAAAAAATATGACGACTGCCAAATGGTCAGAAGCATTTAGGGTCTTGTTTCATGTAGTAGCATAACCAGTTACATAAATGACGGTGGTTATGTATGATCAGTGAGTTTAGGGGTTTTAAATATTTTAAACATGGCAAAATTTAACATTAGATTTATCCTACGCAGGGCCATTATATATTCCTGATGAACAGATGTATAATTATGTTGCATAATGAAATCCGAAAAACTAATCTATGATTTTAAGACACTTTGTACACAAGGGTTAAAAATTGCGTAGACAAATATATTTTTTGCTTAAAATTTTTATTTATTTTATTCCGTATTTAAAGAAAAAGTAGAATTAAAGGCCGTTGAAGTTTGAAATAATACCAAAAATCAACAATTCTAAAAGGAAGTTAATAAAACTTTTGAACTGTTTACAACAAAAATATATATCACAATTTGAGGACAGACCCTAAATTCCTCCAAATATGAAAACATTTTAGGATGTGGTCACCCAATGATGTATTAAAAATTCCGTGGAGTCTGAAAAAATTTAGTGATACCCACCTATTTTTAGACAAACTAGCAATCTTGCAGTAAAACTTCATGCACAATACTGCGGCGTATAGCAAACATACCCAACGCCACTGTAGCGCCCATTTTGCCAAGAGGCATTTAGTCAAAAGAAAAACGCTTGAAAATCATGTCGGAACCACATCCAAAAAACTTTGTGCATTTTTGATAAAATTTAAGAAAATTTTGGGGTTCAAGATGGAATTTTAGTACAAATTTTGGTCAATTTTTATGTCGCTTGGGGTCATTTTACCGCGGGGAAACGAAATTCTGCCAAGAGCAGTTGAACCATGGGAGCCCAAAATTTTGCCAATGGGCACTTGGAAATGCCAGGTCCCCACCCCACGTTCTTCCCAACTAGCAGAGCCCCTATAAATAATGCATACATGAAGCTGATGTTGATGTTGAACACCTTGCAACATTTTATTAGCATGAACAAGAGTTCACAAAGGGATAGAATGATACTTCTCTGAACTATGATATTGTGTGTTTGGTTGTAGAGGCATTCTCAGCTTTAGCTCCGTCATTTCTTAGGTGCTGATCATGCATAGAAGTCCCATGTTCTGACGCCGCTACTTTTGTACGAAGGTGTAAGTCATACCCCCTCTTGAGGGTGAAGTTGGGTCGGTCTAACAATAAATTGTCATAAATTCGACTGATCACCCTCCCTCAAAACCGAGTGCACATCCTACCCTCCCTTACGTTTTATGTGGGAGGTGGTCGATATATACGATGGTCTAATAATAAGGGGTAAGGCAAAAACCTGTTATCTAGCACGGACGATCAATACAGTCAATAAATCAGCCTGAGTTGTCATCATCGTAAGAACGATATCGGCTCATTCCAGAGCGTCCTGAACAATTTCACTCTAAGAGCGTCCCGAATAATTTTATTCTAACAGCGTTTCGAACAATTTCCATTGAATGCGGTGTTGAACTTCAACCATCAATTTTCCAATTTTGCTGTAGACAAAATCCAATTCTGCAAATCTGTTGTTGACCAACTAGTGGCGGATGACGTGTTTGACGATCTAAGATCTAATCCGCTATTAGGATGGTTTAAAGACTTTCTAACTAAAAGAACTCAACAGGTCGTTTATAACGGATGTAAATCCGCCAAAGTAGAAGTTACCTCAGGAGTCCCACAGGGCTCAGTGATCGGCCCGCTACTATTTCTTTTCTATGTCAACGATTTTAATAATGCGGCTTCCAGTGCTGTATGGACGTTCGCGGACGACTCCAAACTTATGAGGCGAATTCACAAGTCTTACTACTGGTTAGACTGCATGGACTTACAATGCAACCTTGATTCTATCTATCTGTGGCCCCAAGACTGGTCACTTGATTTCAACGTTTCTAAGTGCTGTGTATTACATTTCGGCTATAATAACCCTTGCCACGAATATTTCATGAACGACGAGCCTATTGTTAGTCAGTCCTCAGTGTCTGACTTAGGTGTGGTTATCTAACAATCTCAAATCATTGTGTGAGCATTGTAGCTAAATCACGCAAGATTGTAAACCTAATGCCTCGGACGATAAGATTCTGGGATAAATCAACTTTTCTGACTTTATACTACGCATTAGTGCGTTCCAAGCTGGACTACGCCAGCTGCGCCAGGAGCCCTTATTACCATCGCGATGTTTCATTAATCGAAAGTGTTCAACGAAATGCCACCAAGCTGATCCCGCATCTACGTCATCTGGATTATTCTTCACGGCTACGCGCGCTTGGTCTTCAAACACTTGAAACGCCGACTCCGTGCTGATATTATAATGGTCTATAACATGTTACACGGATTTGTCGACTATGACTGGAGTTTGCTATTAGAACTAGCACCTGCGTATGGTACACGCCAACATAGTCTGAAGCTACGACTACGTAAGCCGGCCCATTTAGACAGTCAGCGGTACTTCTTCGCAAACCGCGTAATATCTGCTTGGAACGGTCTGCCCAACAATGTTGTTACAGCGAAATCAGTAGAAATTTCCAAAAGAAGATATCAAGACTCACACACGGCCACCATGTCATAGCTGCCCGATGCTGCCCAAGATTTTTCATTTTCAGAACAACGTTCGAATCCACATCAACAAGCCGATTGTCTTATCGGCTCATGTCCTGTCAATGAATTCACAATGCCCTGGTTCATATAGCTATGACAAATATGGTGGTGACGGGACAAGCTGTAAGCATTCCTGTAAGCCGAAACTGCCCTGGGTCTAGTGTGGGTCCAGCAAAAAATTTTTGGGCCCACGTAAAATATTTGTGTCCAGACCCACCTGTGGACCCCAAAAAAACTAGTGTGCGACCACTCCTTGGACCGCTGCGTGCCTGAATATGGTTCGTCGACCCTTTGCCAGAAATTTCGATTTTTCAAATTTTGGCATGTTACTGCATGTTTCTACCGTACAACACGTGTCTATTAGGTTATCAATCACGCTGAATACGATGGTTTTTATCTGGAGCCCAACTTGACAATAGTATAGCTTTTCTTGAGGTTTCAGAAGTTTTACGGTCCACGAACCAAATTTCCAAAATGTAATGAGTTTTTTATTTGGTTGTGTATTGCGCTTAGGGCATGAATAATGGTCTATGTATAGGCTTTTCGGTACGCTGAATACAATGGTTTGCTGGATAGGATCCAGCACCGATATTTCACGCTTTTTCTCACACAAAATGACCACTTGTGAAACCACGCTCGCACCGTTTCATCCTCGTTTGCGAAATACTAGTTAATGTCACTAAATTTATGCTTTCTGAATGCTAAATTTCTAAACATGTGTCACTATTTCTAATGCTAAAACGTCATTCTATAGAATGAAAATATATGCACAGCAATTAAAAGTACCTGAAATTATGGAAATATGTGTCGTATAGAGCAAATTTTTATCATCCACATTGAAATTTCCCACGGCTATAGACATAACCACCTCGAAATCCCGCCCTATTTTTCGGAAGCCTGTGAATATTGCCGGTTTAGACACCACCAATTGGCTGTTTCCACATTTCAGTTTCCGCATAGAGATAACTTTCGACAGTAAACCGAGCTTGGGGAAACGTTCTTTATCGAGACGACGCACAGCGCCCAAGCCATTTAAATTTATGTTCATTGTTCCAGCCTGTCAATTCTGCTTCGTGATGAAAACGCTTTCGTGCAACGGAGTTTGGAACGTGGTAGCGGTAACTAACGTGCTAATATTATAGCCAGTATATATGCTCAAAAACGTCATGTTTTCGCAACTCTTCCACAATGAGTTGGCAAGTATCACATCCGTATAATAAGATACTACAGGCATTTGCGCCATAAACATATGTTTTAGTTTTGATTGTGAAGTCGCGGAACTGTTACAATTTCTACTGAACGTCAATTGCGTTTTCTAGTAAATACGAGACTTAATGTCACCGCCTGATGCATCACGCCTATCTATTTCAATATCAATGTTAAATCTGTAAAACAATTGCAGTGCAGAGAACTGTCATACTTTTCCGTTATGAACTCTGCGTGTGAAAAATACTGCTTATTGTAGTCGAAAATCTTAGAGTATTTTTGAGTGACTTCCTCGAAATTTCGAAATTGTTCTGCAAAAAACAAGTTTTCAGCACTAGTAGCTCGCCTTATCGCCAAGATGCTGAATTGTGAGTGTTGAATATGTAATTCAGAATACACACGAATATTGAGCACTAACTTACAAATAGGCCAATTACACTGTAAAATTACTCCATAATTTTCGGGATCCCAAGGGTACACTAAAAAACCATCTTGATGCAACCCTGTCTGGCAGGTAAGTTGAATAGCAATGCACTGCACATAGCTATATAAAGCTTTGCTTCCTAAACCCAACATAAGCCCAACCGTTGGTGTTTTCAGGGATACCAAAGGCCATTTTAAACCCTTTTTGACCCAACCCTGGAGAGTATGTGACGTCGCTCTTGATAGCCTTATAGAGCTATAGTTTCTGAACAAATTGAGCCCAACTGCGGCAGATCACACCAGTCGTTATCGAGAGTCATAATGGGGTTTAGTGGGACCCTAGGGACCTACCCGGACCCCATTTTGACGGTAAAGGAATGGGAATCGGTTTTGTGGCCAATTACAGGGAATCAGCTATGGAACGACCTGATCTGCCAATCAGAAGATGAATTATGCGCGTCACACCAAAAAATCCACAAAGACACGCCGCCAAATTTCAGTTTTGGCGCGGTTTTCAATGTGTAGTTTATTCATATAGCCGTCATTTTTGGACGCATATGTGAAATCGCTGTTCCTATTCCATATACACTGATTTCAAACATTCAGCATTAAATTTAGCTTCGCATTTTCACTTGTCCAAAACGACAATAAAATTTTGTCAAACGAAATCGAAAAAATTCACCAACTTGAACAAAACATTAGGGAGCACAATACGGTTTGAATTGCGTTGAATCTCTACTTTCGTATAAAATTAAATGCCGTTTTCAAAAATCGAGCCCGCACTGCTCTCTCATTTTCGCGGAAACAGTTGCATCCGCTTAAGGCTCACAAGAAATATTGAAAAACTGCACATTTCGTCACTACAAGCACGTAATTCTCTTTGACGCAGCGCGTGCTTTTTATATACTACTAATATTGTTTATGTAGCAGTCATGGAAACCAACAGTAAACTCGCGCTTACTAATAAAGTGGGATAATAGAAAGAATTGCTTACGAAGAAATAAAGATTAGAATAAGCGACACAATCATTCTGGTGAGTAATGTACAATCAAATCACAAAGCTTTGAAATCCACATACCTTTGATTAGCTTTTTCTTCAATGCCGACAACATTACAGACAACAATATTATATTACATTAATTTGTTACTATTTCATAGCACGTAATATAATATAGCTATGCGAGGCTGCGCTACGTTAGGCATTACATGATTTAAAGAATACAGGTTACTAAATCTGTCTATAAATAATAAATCCGAAACACCTGTTTTATTTTAAACGATTAACACGGATGAATAGCGTGATCATATAAACACACACTTCACACAAAACAAACAAATTAAATCTACAATTTATATAAGTAAGGATACTAAAAAGTTTTAGATGAATTTCGTATTTCAAGTCAGACAACGATGATCAAGACAATTCATCATTTTCAAATAAGTTCCGATAATCATTAAGCTAAAATCCAAAAAATAGATTTTATGGTAAGACGTAGAAATATTTTATTTGCAGTAGCACAGAAATTATACAGTTGAGTTCACACCAGCATGTATTTTGAAACATAAGCGGCCATATTTCTTGACTAAACTTTTTTCCAGAAAAGGACAAATTCCCATATGCTGGCGTACAAAAGTTGGAAAGTTGTTAAGGCTGTGATCCAGATTAAAGGAAGTTCGACTAGTTTTTCGTCACTGGTCGTTAGCCGGCTATTTGGGCATGCAATTATATCTATAGTAAGTCATTTATTTTCTACATGAAAGAATTGTATACGAACCTTCAGGTAACATCAAAAAACAGTACCATGAATGTAAAGAAATTTAGGATTACGTATTTTAAACCCATTTTGAGCAGTCACAAAGAAAGAATGTGGATAGGAGTTAGTTAGTGTAGCTCTAAGTAAACAACATATATTTTTGTCTACATTCGTTCTCACCAATGTAGAACAGAGGGAAATAGTCTGCGAAAATGTATATACAGAGCTAACTGCCCCTCTCCCCCGGTAGTACACTAATACACTAATTCATAAAAGCGCGTAGATTTTACAATTGAAAGTTGGGGTTGGTGAAAACTTTAGCCGCCGAATTGCTCTGAGTATCTGGTTTCTCCATTCACTGGAAATGCTGCTAAGACCCGGGAGGGCCTAGTTCGGAACATGGGGCGCCGGATTTTTCCACAGGCAATAAAACAAGCGCCGCTTGACGTGAACCGGGGGTTGCCCCATGGTGTTCGAAACCTTAAAAATGTTAGAATATAATATTTTCATAGCCAAAACGCCACAACTGATAATACATTGACTAAGAAACATTGTACAATCGTCTGTCAAGCTAATTTTTCAACCAATCTTTGTTGAAATTAAGCAAATTTCTCAGTCTTCACACAAGGGTTTTTGAAGGATTTATCAAGTTTTTATGCCAACTGGCGGAGTTCTACGGATGGGGGAGAAGCCAAAAATTTTGCTGGGGGACTTTTTGCCATGGAGAGCTAAAATTTTGCTCCATGAAACCAACCGGGGCTAGCTTCTTTAAAGTGGCAGCCTGCATTTTTCGGTGTCCCCTGGCAAAAAAAACAGGGCCCGGTTGCAGTGTCTGGGCAAAATTTTTGGCTTCGCCCACGTAAAAACATTCCCGTTTCAACAAAAAAACTTGTCAAAATTTTAACAAAACCGCTTTCTGAAATTATAAATCCGATTAGTTTACGCTAAAAATTGGTTGTAAAGTGGTTTTAGCCTTCATAGAGACGATTTTCACCGTTTCTGGGGGCCATTTATTTACTGAATTTGCCGTTTTTTGCGGAAACAAATGTTTTGAAAAGTTTTAGATTTCAAACCAGGGGATGTCCGATTGACGCCACGCGTAACATCCAACGCTCGGTTCATGTCCCCAGGAAAATTTTTCACCGAATGGATAAGCCAGTTGGGAGCAGTCGTTTTTGCCAGGAGATTCCGAAAAATGCCGGGAGGCTTACACCTCGCCTTTGAAGAAACCAGTGTGGAAGACACACGGTTACATTTACCAGCAAAGTGTCCGAAATTACTTATCGTTAGCTGGTTATTTAATTGCGGTAGCTGCGAAGAAAGACCGTTTAATAAGCTTTGTTCAAAGTTGACCCGGTGTTCATCTTAACCCCAAACGACGGTATTTGTATATACTGGTTTATAGATAACCACACCGTTATATTCAGCGTAAACACCGTATAATACATGTTTATGTTATTGATATGTTATTTATGTTTATGAATTATGTTTATAATTCATAAACACCGTATATCCTTAAACATAAACACTGTATGTTTATGTTTATAAACACTGTTACTCTAGTATGAACGACACATACTTACAGTGATGCTTGAGGGTGGGGTGATTAGCTCCAACAATGTTCTTCGTGATTGTGTTTGGATCTGAGGTTTGTTCAGAGCACGGAAATGCTCAAATAATAGCCTTATGAAAAGCTTATTCACTTCCCAGCCAAATGTGTCTTACGACAAGCCGTTACATTTTTCTACCGCAAAATAGGTGTAACAGATGCATACCGGATCGTTACGAGACTTATTAACCCAAACATAACAATGGACAACAAAACTGAATTTCTAGCCTAGGCCCGCTACAGAAACTTACCCCAAAATCAACGGTTTTGAAGAAATTCAGAGGGCTCTTCCTCGAACGAGGATGCCTGCGTGGATAATCCAGCAAATGTAGCCATGAAGGTCATTACCGTGTACGTTATTGTACCATTACTATTCATCGTTACCTTTACTGTATATATATTCTATCGTACTGTTACGAATCATTGTTACCATTACTGGGCACCCTATTGTATCATTACGATTCATTATTACCTTTATTATGAAACCGTATTGTAACGATTTATTGTTGCTATGATTGTATACCTAAGATGCACAATTCATCGCTATAATGCCCTTTTGTTGTCGGTTTTGAACAACGTATCGTTGTAATAATTGTATAAACCATTGATTATGTTCGCAATTATTTGATGTATGTAAAATGTGATTGTACCTTCACTGCATCATTTCATTTGTAACTCATTGACCAGTTGCTCGTCAATTCCTGAAAACTGTTGATATTTATGTAGGCCATTCGAAATTCGCATGACCCTTGCCTGTTTCTTGGTATATATATTAAAAAGTTGTCACTGGTCGGCCGGGTTTAGTGAAGTATTCCGTAGTACCTTACCGGGCCGGACCCGCCATCTTTATTCGTTGTTTATGAATCATAACCGTATTGATTGTAAAAATGCCTCGTTGATATTATCCCGTAGGTATATAAAACCGACCTTGTATGCTGAGGTATGTTATGTTACCTTTTACCATTCCCGACAAGCGAAGTGTCTATAGCTTGTGTGATTCCTGGACTAGTTCCGTTTGTAAAGCTACGGCATGAGCACGACCGATAGGATTGAAAGTAGGTAGCGACAGTAGAAAAAAGTTTTATTTTAAAGAACCCGATCCAACCACCCTTTCTCGCGAAAATTTTCCCCGAATTGTGGGTGTTCGCCGTGCAGCGAACAGCAATTGAGTCAAATTTCTGAAAAGTACTAGTAAAATTGTTGAAATATTAATTTATCAGTGTTCATTTTCTTAGTGGACAATGGAAAAGCGCAGTACAAAAGTAAAATATCAGTTGTGTTCATTTTCACAACTGTCAATGTTGTTATTTTTAAACTGTCAATTCTGAATCCTCGGAATTGAGGGTACTTACCGTTATGGTTCATAACTCCGGAACATTTGAGAAAAATCGGAGAGACACCTAGTTTCTGGTGCAACATTCTCTGACCTTTCCAATGAGGCCGGTATCGTGCAAATCCAAACAGAATCCACGGACTTATTAAGGGATAACAGGTAGTACCCATTAAAATGGTATTTGGTCGAATTAAAACTAATGAGTTATTTTAATAATTTATATTTACACATATAAAGATTATATCGAGGTTCTCCGGAGACTAGGCTTTACTTTGAGGCCGGTAGGAGCCCGTTGTGCCCATCTTGAGTACAGTAACCCCGTTAAAATTGCGAAAATTTTCCCAGTGGACATGTCACCCATCTTTGTGGTCCTCTCATTATATCTGACCCAAAAATGTAATTCTCTAGCTCTATAAAGATAACCCCAGCCCGCTGGAGGCTCCTGAAGCCTTCGATTTTCTTACCATAAACTTAGATGGCCTCACCAAAGAGATCGGTTTCCCTTTTCTGGTTTGAATCCTAAGGCACTGTGTATCGAAATGCTCGGCTAGAGGAGCTAAGTCTGAATCCGAGGGAGGTGAATGCGGGACTGGGAGCCCTTTTTTCGTGTCCCACTCCCGTGTTTGTTTGTTTTCGGCAGTCTTGTTTGCACAGACGTCTGCCCACCCACATATATATATGATTATGATACATATAAGTTTAATATTAAAATTTTATTAATATATTTATTAAGTAAACAATACTGTAATATAAACCATATTATAGCAATATATTTATATATCTGTCTAGCATATATTTATTAAGTAAATATTGGACAACTTAATTATAAACTTATTAATGATAATAATAATATATTTATATGAATTATTTATATATTAAGTAAACAATAAATAATAAAATAATATAATTTTACACGTAAATATAGGAATATGTTCGTAGTTCGTACAGAAATATTTATATGTATATATGTCTGGACAGGACTTCATACTAGATTAACAATTTATATTAATACATTAATTAAGTAAACATAAATTAATATTAAAATTATTAATTTAATTATATACATAGATTAGGATTAATTTTGGGAGAAAATTTGGAGATAAGAAAGTGTTTTGGGGCCGCTGACACAATGGGGATTAAATTGTGTGGAAAATTAGGGCAAATAGTCTCGAAAAGAGACGATTTCGCTGACTAAGCTCTGGGACTTGCTAAAATTTAGAGTTCTCCAGGCACGCTTATTAAAATTAGTGAGTCAATCTCCTAAATAAATTCCTTTGGACTGGGATCGCCACCGGTTTAAATTAATACTACCAAATTAATTTTTTATTTGCTAATCTAAAAAAAGACCGTAACCCCGTTCTTAATTAAGTCGTCTCCAATTGGTCGAAGTCTGAAAAGACAATCGGGGATAGACGCTCCGACTAAATTAGCAGATTAAGTCTTGACTTCGGCAGCACGGCGTTCGGTCGGTTTTACAGACCGGCTTCGATGATGTTGGTTATAGGTTGATTTCACTTTGTTTCGTTTCTGTTTTACCTGGCTTTCGTGGTTCTGGTTTTGCACACATAGGCGAGCGACAGATGGATCACCGAACCGGATCGACGTATGTATGTGTGTGCAGGGATCTGGTTTTTCATGGAATCCAGTGGCAACTCATGTCAGAGAAGAGGATGTGGGTAGGCAGATCCGTCGACGTCTAGTAGAAATGAATAATTATTAGTTGAGTTGGAGTCCTTAGTATTAAAAGACTCCCTGCCTGAGCTTTCTTTTTTATATCTCTGTCCCGCCCACCTTGTCCCGCAGATACAAAATCCTGAGTAGACGGTAAATGTGTACCCGAATGTGTGCCTGAACGCATCCATGTCTGGTATGAGGTTGACCGACTTCATTCAGATTCACAGCAATTTTCGCTGACCATGGACCCGGAAGCCTCATAGGAATGATGCTTGAGATTGTAGTCGTTGCGATTGAAGAAAGAATACAATACGTATAATATCATATTTCAGGAATTGAACCATTGATCTACAGTTGACGCTTGAAGGAGTTCACATTAGGAGCAAATACCACAGACTGCGGGAGTGCATTCCAAACCCTAACAGCCCGGTACGAAAAGAACCCACGGCGGAAGTTGTGCACGGGGGTGTCGCGAATTTGGAGTTTGTACGCATGACCGTGAGTCCATTCACAGCCAGTTGAAAAGAGCTGGTGGATATCTAAATCAATTTTGTTATTAACGATTTTATAAAAGGTGATGAGATCGCACCGAAGTCTACGTGTTTTTAGCGTCTGGATTTCAAGATATCTAAGACGTTCATGATAGGAAAGGTTTCGAATGGAGGGTAGCAGTTTTGTGGCATGTCTTTGAACGGATTCAATGAGTTCAATGTCACGCAAGTAATAGGGGCACCAAACAGCAGTGACATATTCAACAATCGGGCGGACAAGAGCTTTGTATAAAGACAGTCATTTTCTTTTGTCCTAAAAACTAACTGTCCAGTTAAGGACGCCGATAATTCTTCGAGCGCGTAGCGTTACATCGATACTATGTTTAGAAAATGTGAAATCGGGAGTCATTACTACTCCTAGATCCTTTTCTTCTACGGTTGGTGTTAATGCATTGTTTCCAAGATGATAGGCGAAACAAGGATTGTGGAGACCACAGTGCATAACGGCACATTTATCAGTATTGAAGTCAAGTAACCATGTAGACGACCACAAATCTAGTTGACTCAAGTCGGCCTGGAGGTCGTCAATAGATGGATAGAAAAGAATCGGAATGCGCCTTGCAACACGTATGTCATCATCAAATTTAAAGAGAGGGCTTGAGGTGTGCTCGTCAATATCGTTTATGAAGATTAGAAATAGTAAAGGACCAAGAACAGTTCCCTGAGAGACTCCACTAAGCATTGGAAGGTAACTAGAGGGTGTCCCATTAACAAGGACTCTTTGCATTCTACCGCAGCGAAATGACTCAATCCAAAGAAGAAGATTGCCAGTAAATCCGTAGTCACATAACTTGTGAAGCAAAGCTGTGTGGTTAACGTAATCGAATGCTTTTCTAAAGTCAACGTAAATGACATCAAGATCGTCGCCATCATCAAGTATTTTTGTAGCAAAATCCAAGTAAAGCAGAAGCTGAGAAACTGTGGAGCGCTTAGGAGTAAATCCATGTTGCAAACGGTAGAGTAAGTCATTTTCAGCTAGGAAATTAATAACTTTCGAACATACGATGCTTTCAGGTACCTTGGAAACAGCCGAAGTCAGGTTTATTGGTCGGAAGTTTGAGGCCTCTGAATAAGTTCCTTTTTTATGTAACGGGATAACATCAGCTAATTTCCATTGCTGAGGTATAAGACCACAGCTGAGTGATAGATTGAAAAGATGGGTCAATGGGGTCCCTAGAAATGAGGCACATGATCGTAATAACTCATTTGGAATGCCGTCGCTGCCAGGTGATTTGTTTGGCTTAAGTGATTTCAGTAACATGGTTACAGAGTAAACATCGGTTGCGACATCGTTCAGGTATGCCCTTGTTCTTGGCTGCGGAGGAGGAGGAATGAATACATTCGTGTTAAAAACAGATTGAAAGAATTTATTTAGATGTTGAGCACAGATGAAGTCGTCACATACCCGGCTTCCATTTTCATCGGTGAAGGGACCCATTTTAGGCTTTGTTTTACGTTTCCGTAAGGCGTACGCATAGATCGACTTGCGGTCTTTATCAATATCATCAGCTAGCTTGCGCTCGTATTTGATTTTTGCGGTGCGAATGCAGCTAGCCGCCACATTCGATGCTATAACATAGGAGTCATATGCTTCAGCTGTCGCAACTCTTCTTAAATAGCGATAGGCGTTGTGCTTACGTCGGAGACTAGACCATGCTGTACGGTCGGCCCATATTGGTTTCCTACTTTGGCTCTTAGAACGAGAGGGTACGTACGAGGTCACAATATTAGTGATGAAGTCGTTGATTAATGCCCACACTTCGTCAACATCAGAAATTGCTAACAGATAATCCCAATTGGTATCCGCTAACAATAGGCTTACCCGATCCCAATTTGTTTTATACCAAAGCTTGCACGGAAGGTAGGGAGTTTTAGTTGTTCTATTAATATTGATTCCAGTGGATAGACGAAATAAAACGCTAAGGTGATCTGAGTTGTTCACAGGAGCGACTGCAGCTAGATCAGAAACACAGTCCGGTTCACCTGAGAAAACAAGATCCAACACATTGTTTTGTCGTGTAGGAATCATTACGTGTTCAGTAAAGTTAGAGTGATTCGGTCATGCAGCCGAAGTCATTCTGAATTCCCCTCGGTCATAAGTTAGTGCATAAATAGATCGAGACATTGGCGAATAATAACTTTACATGATTCCCTGAGTCAAGTTACGAGTTATGATTTGAATATGAACCGACGGAGGTTAACGCAAACTTTTTGATCCCTTACCAGCCTTTTTGATCATGAGCATGATAATGAAGTTTAATCACGATTTACGTGTATATTTTAACATACATAAACATTCACGGCGTAGTACCCTGAACATTTGTTAGTAGGGATAGGCAAACACATCCCGAAAAAAAAATTTCGTTGTTTATATATAACTAAGGGTACAACCTTTTAGATATAACCTTAAAATTGAACAAATTACACCCTGTCCCTAAACCCGTTGACTCTATAGTGGGATGTGAGTTTAAATTGAGAATAACTCAAAATTATACCCTTGAGAATTTTGCCTTAATTTTGCTGGGTTACATGCACACGTCGGCACTTTAAAACAAACCTTTAAAGAATTCAAAGGACTCAAACGGATTGGTGTGCCCGGTGACCCAAAAGGGGGTCGCCTACACCCAAAATTTCAGGTGATTTTTTCCTTGCTAATGGAGATCCATTAGATCTTTCATTTGAACAATCCAGCTCAGCAAAGCTTGGCACATTCAAAAATACAATGAAATTAAACCCGAGAGGAGCAAGAGCCGCTCAGGTTTTTGTATAAATTTACACAATAACACAGTTTAGTTTCACAGACATCCGCAGTTTTAGATTCATAGTTGTGATTTCTCGTTTTCCTCTCCCCTTTTGAATTTAAACAATGCAGCACGGTTGTATCGAAGTCGATAAGCTGTCACTGCAAATACGGTATCAAATTTAACAGTGTTGGTAGATTTGATGTCAACCGGCAAAATTTATGTAAAAATTTTAGCAACATAACGAGAAACGATGTCGGGTCTTCATTCGACGGATCATTTTTTGATAGGAAGGGCAAAGCGGTCCTCAGAAATCGAATTTGTAGGTCAGTCCAGTAAATGTGCAAATTTTCACAAAAAATGACTGGCACAATTTTGACAAACAAGAAATTCTAGGGTTGCCCCATCATTTTATTTGGTTGGGCTGGAGCCCTGTTTCAACGAATGAATGGATCATTTTGGATGCAAGTTAGGACCCATTTTATTAGAGAACTTCATTACGGTTGAAATATCCGTCGGATACGGTTGTCCCAATCCGTTTTGGCAAACAAGACGACCAAGTTTACCTAAAATTTTACTATGAATAGTGTACTTGAAAACTGGTATGCCAACACTTTCTGTGCCATTTTTGCTAGTTAGGTCCGGTGCCGATGGCCTACTAGTCATTCTCATTCTTAAATTTCCTCGCTGAACTGAATCTTAGCTAGTTAAACTAACTTCTAGCCGCTGCCCACCATGCCAGAAACTGACATGAAATTCATGAATAGTGATATAGTCATACAATATATGTACAGCGATTAGAACTTGCTAAAAATGCCGCATAGAAATTCCCTTAACACACGGTTCGTTAGTTTGGGAGAACACCAACACTACACTAGGACCATCTCTTCGCAGAGATGACTAGCGACCCGATATGACAAAATAATTTACCTTGACAACTATAGATCGAACACATACAACCCGTGAAGAATTAGTTAAGTATTTAACCCGGCCGAACTCTTTGATATTGGGGATAAAATAAGGGCTGAGGCAACGTCTCAGCCATCTGAGAAAATTCCCATCGAAGATCGATGGATGATAAGAAAAAATTTCACTATTTCTAAATTTGACCTTGGAATAAGCATGTCAAATTCTTAGTTATTCAGGCCAAAATTCGTTTACACACTTCAACCTCATACTTGAGTATCATTCGTAAACTAGCAACTAAGAAAATCATTTGACAAAGCTAATTATTGACAAATTGACTTCGGCTTCGAGGACTCTGTTCACCTGCGAACGACTCATCTAGGCCAAGGTCGTAATTTAAATTATCATTATTCTCAGTATATACACTGATTTTGGACAACATTTAATTCCGCCTTTTACCGAGTGCTTCCGACCATAGCATCTTTTAATCAACGACACAGCAACGCCGCTGTCGCGCTGGTCGGTATTCAACCTAAGGATTTATTTATGTCAAAACTTTAGAGGAACCCGTAAAACACCAAATCTCTTTCTACCCTAAAAGTAAAGTTTAGACTGTCTTTCGGGAGAGACGGAAATTCAGGACGAAAATAGCTTCCTTATAAAATTGTACTCGATGCCTTATTCATTAGGATTCTTGTAGTACTCTGGGAGAACCCGTGCTTTTTTGTTAGGAGCTTAGAAAACCGTTCCACTGATGCAATCCTAAGCCTCAAATCTCTTACCAACGTTGAAAATGGTTCAAAACTTGCATTTTAGCAATGTTACTGGGATCCCTCTCTATCCAACGCCTAAGTAAAATTGCGCGAAATAGCACAAAATTTCTCAGGTAAAAGTAAATATTTTCCCCACGTTTAATAAGCTAAGCATTGTGTACACAATGTGTGGAAAACTTTCTTAGGAAATAATACTTTTAAAAAAAGTCTTGAAAGTTAGAATTTTTGGCTCCAATTTACTTTTACCAGGATAAATAGATAGATCTCCGACTCACGAAATAAGCTATCCAAACTATGCCCCTGATTCGCACTGATTTCCGATTGTAACCATTGAAACGGCCGTGTACAATATTTTTGAACCACAATTGAGTCGAGCTCAAAGCACTAAATATCTAGATATCAGGGAATAACCGGAACCGAAATTTACAGGAACCTGAACCGTCCATTTAAACCGGATCCGGAACCTGGTCTTCGAAATTTATATATAGTAAAACAGACGATTGAAGAAATGAAGGTATAGTGGATTTAAAATGCATTAAAAATAACTTTTACATTAAACTTAATGTATTGCGATGGTATTATTGCCTTTCTGAAACCTTAAAGAGACCGAGGAAGCTAATAATGTTTATTTATCGATCAAATATGTCGGTTTTTGGACATTCAGAGCAAAAAATATCTTCCAGTATACACCATTGCGTTTACTGCGTCAAATCGAATGTGCTTACAAAGCTTGGAGCGTAAAATACACACTTCCGCTCTGTCTCCAGTCGCCTCCCTTTACTACACATGCGTTTGTTGCATGTTCTTCTGTAGGAAACTTAAAATTATTGGTTTATATGATTCTAAGAGAAAATAATAGATAGAAGGTAATTTTCTGATCAGTGGTCAGAGACACTGTTCAGGCTAGCGTTGGACAAACAGTGCCCGTCAGTTAGATCATAATGATGATAACTTTCTAATCAGAATGCCATAAATGAGACACACTGTGATGCTGCTCGCACAGTTTAAATAAATACAGTTCATTGCCAAGAAAGCAGTTTCTAGCTGCGTTGCAGATAACGTTAGTTTACTTCAATTTAGACTAATTTACCAAGTTTAAAAGCACACTGGCGGGTGCTTGACGCAATTTATGTTAGCCAAGCATACCCTAAGTACTTCTGCGTAAGCCATACTCTGTTACCGAATTGGACCGGTTTAAATGAAAAGTACCCCACAGACTTCTGAATGTCTAAAATAGCTGCTACAAGCATCGACCTGGCTTTGATTTAACAAACTCCTGCAGGTTATTATGGACAATTCCTGCTCAAATTATGTGCCCTACTTACGTTTCACACGGCAAATTGGTTAGTTAATCTTTTCTATTGCTTGGTTGTATTGGAGCTTGATCATTGTATATTACATATGTTTGGACTACAGGATGAAGAAAAAACGTGAAAAATTTCAAACAAAATTTTTCAACCGGAATTCCGGTTCCGGTATGGTTTTTGCCCTTTGCCGGAACGGCAACCGGAACACGATTTTCGCCGGAACCGGAATTCCGGTTACTCCCTGCTAGATATATATTCTCATTTGTATCTTTGTTGAGAAAGGATGATGTTACTAAACACGAAGCATTCGCTACCCCGCCACGATCATCAGTGGACATCAAATCCACCTTACTCTCTCCATGTTCTCTCCGAATCGGCAACAGTATACTATGGTTCCGTGTTGATTGTGCCGAACTTTTGCATTATTAGCACGCTAAGCCAGTCGCACTAAGTATGCTATGTCTCGATGAACTGGCCATCGGATAAGTTTGAGTAGAGCTGAATAAAAGAGACCGCTAACGCCGTTTGCCATTTAAAATTTCACTGCATGATTGTGCGTATATATATGCTTGGATATGATAAATGTATCCCCGGGAGCACCACATCTCAACACAAGAACAGTTAAACTGCATTACCTGAAGACATTTCCCAGGATTTTAAGATATAGGAGTACTTGTGCAGAGCTGAACCAGAAACTTACTGTCACGTCATGTCATTCTACTGAGTCGCACTGTTTAGGAGTCGTACTTTACCATTGCATTGTACCATTATTCATGTTGTATGATGCCATTGTTTTATTGACCGTTGTACACTTGTATTACGTACCTTTCCCATGAACCTGTATTATTTGCCACTGCGTTTGATTTATTGCAGAATAGGATAGATGTAGTCGAACAACACTTTAATCTCCGCATCCATCGAGTATACTGCGACCCTAAGTCTAACCTTTTTCATATTTGTTAGTCGCCTTTAGCTTGGCTAAAAAATCCGAATGGCATTCTCTTATTGTTATTCTCGAGCGACTAGATTTATATTGGCGCCCCGTCAAATCCATTTTCTATCCGCTTTCTCCAAAGTCCTCATAGTAAGGTTAACTCAGCCGTCGTCAAAGCTCTCGTTAGAATCGAGGAGATTAATCAAACATACGGCTGCGGACGTTCAATAAAGAAGGCGAGGACCCAAGGTTTGACTCAACCATGTCATCTAACAGTGTGAACTTTATTTTTATATGTTGACCTTAAAGCCAACTGTATGTTGTGAATGTATGCTCATATTATCAATTGTATGACAGTATTACTTTATCCCTTGACCGAATGTGTCTCCGATTAGCTTATCAATAAATAATAATTGAAAACCCTACGTGTTCCTGTGTTTGTTGATTCCTTATGTAGCGATATGTACCGAAGTGCTTTGAAAT
>JASANE010026997.1:0-13336 GCA_030248225.1 Trileptium ribeirensis
AAAATATATGGACATTATTTTGCAAAATATGATTGACGCGCGGACACAGTAGATATGGATCTTCGTAAGTCCGTCGATAAACTATCCACCGAAATTGAAGTCCTGGTTATGGTAACAGCTACAATCTTACCGGAATTTTATACTCGCTTAAAATTCCGCAATTAATTTGGTATATTACCTTTCACTTGTGGTTCAAAAAAATAATTAGTAGCTATTATATAATTTTATTTCAAAACTGTACATACTCAACACATTACTTTGTAAATCGTGACATACGTTTATCCCTTCATATATATATATTTTGATCAAACATACCCATAGGGGTTTGCACCTCCCTTAATGCCCGAAACCTTCTTTTTCAAGCGGAGAACACAATTACGTGCTTGTCGACAGATCACGCAACCGCCTCACGCCGTAGACTCAGAACACATTACTTTTCGCGGCGCCCAAAGCGCTGAGAGTTCAGCCGACCCCCCGGAGAATCTAAAGGCCGAGGGCCACGTGCTGGAGAACTAGCTGCCCATCCCAGGACTTGGCACCTTGTGCATGTAAGACTTTAATCTTGTAAAAACTATTTATTATACCAGCGTCATGTCGACGCTTACTATTTGAAGAACTATTTGAATCGTTCATAAAAAAACTGCGTGTTATGTTTAAAACGTTATATTAAAAATGCTATAGATTGCTTAGATGTATTTAATGCAGAGCTTTCGAACTTGTGCATGGAACATACATACGCACAGAGGGAAGGTACTTTTGGCAAAAAATTTGGCAAAAATAGACAAAGATAGGAGAAATTCATAAAACTAGGGTGAAATTGGCATAAATTATTAGGGAAACTTGGGAAAAAGCGAGGGCTGTGCAATTATAACTACCAATTAGCAGATAATAGCAGCAACATATTGTCAATAGTTTTGCTGCTATGATACAGTATTATAGTCGTAACATGGATTTTAATATGTAAAAGTATTTGTCCATATGAATGAATGAACGTGGATTACAATGAATAATTTAATGGAAGGAGTTTACACCAGAAATGAAATTATTCCAGTTTGACTAATAGTTAAGTTAAGTATAAAGATTATGCGCGTGCCCAGAAAGTTTTTTAGCTGATGGAAATTTGAAATTTTACAGAATACCAGCACTGTATGCTGATATATTGCCATTATGGGATATTTTTGTAAATTTCCATATATTTTGTATTGATAAATATATGTTAAATCCGGTACATTATATAACATTGCCAAGATTTGCATGGGATGCTCGCTTAAATCTGGCGGGTATTGACTTAGAATTACTGAGAGCTCCAAATATGTGTAATGTGCCGTGTAACTCGTGAAAGCTTGCACCACGGTGTACCAGATATTGGTTCCGAGATTACTCCAAAACATAAACTCGATTGCTTATAGTCTTGAAGGCGGTATCCCAGCGCCCGCCGGACGAATCCAAGCGGTTAATGTTCTCGCCGGCTGGGGCCTAGCGATGTATAAAAACGGACCGCCGGAAATCCCATAGCGTTTGTGTATTTTCAATATCCACCTGGTATCCCTAGCATCGGTGTACAGATTAATGAATACTCCGTTCGGGTTCTGCTACCGTACACGAAATATAAATCAAATTACTCAACAGAGACCAGCTTAACAGTGACTTTTATTGCGAAAATTAAAACATACAAGAAAGCCCGAGTTTTGCAAAATTTGTATCATTTTATATAAGACAAACTCAACCCACTCAACAAAACGTATTTGTTAAATCGCAAGTGAAAACATTAAAATGCTTCAAGAATCAACAGTCAGCTTTTCTGCCGCATACAAGACAATGTAAAAACTCACATCCTATACAATGCGCAACACACAGCGCATTACTCGTCTTCCCCCACGTGTTAGCTTGCACCTGCATGCTATGAAACGCTCGTTCGGCCCCTGAAAAATCGATGCGTGGAACTATTGTTTCCAATAACCTACTACAAAGACCTGGTAATTTTTTAATTAATCCGGAGAAGTCCATCTGGATTCCAATTTTCGTTTGCACCATTAATCGCGCTATAAATTGAAATGTTGCGAAACAATCGATTATGGAGCTGTTGTGTTTGCGACAAAACTTAACCTGCGCCCACTAACTATCCTATTTTGTAAAATCCGATGTCGAATCTACATCCATTGTTAGCGAACAAGTAAGAAAGGGGATTCGATTCATTGCTAGCCCAGAAGTAGTGATTCGCAATCGGCCAATAGCAGTTCCACAACAATTATTAGTTTTCACTTAGAATTCGTCTCTGTTCGCGAACAAATTCGATGTAAATGCGACGGCATAAACGAAAGGATCCTGTATTTTGTCATTATGTTCGCGAACATAACCCTCGGTAATTCAAAAGCGATAAAATTTCGTTCGCAAACAATTTTAATGTTCGCGAACAGAAAATAGCAAATTTTTGCTTGAGTTGTTCGGTAACGCATTTTTTCGAAATCACAAAATATGATAGTCATAGGGCGCAGGTTATGTTTACTCACGCATAAGCAGGCGCATGCCTATTGCATTTGAAGTCTGACTACTACTGTTATTCGTGACGTCCCATTTGCTTTTTTAAAGCTTTCCGTTCGTTATAACGCTGACGAGAGTTTTGACCTTGACGGCAGGGCCCACGATTGAAGTTAATAGTCATGGAATAGCCCGTAGCTGATTGTTTAATATCAGTTGCACGCTCTCCACATTGTTTAATTGAAAATTATCTGACGCTGGACACGGTATAACTGACTGCATTTCACATTGCTGTCTTTCATGTGGTGATCTTCAAGCACTTATCGATGGTGTGTTCTCGTTCATAATGTACGTAAATTGAACACAAGATACAGCTAGTCATTTGACAAGAACGAAAGCACAAGTTTCTTCACTCTTTAAATGTGATGCATTTTTCTGTCCTAACATACATTTATAGGCGTGTATATGTTCGTTAGTGTAGAACCATTATAAGTAACTGCACACTGATCTCTATTACCTATTTCTTGTTCCACTATAGAGGAAAATATTACACATGTTGTTAATTTTGAAATGCACAATATTAAAATGCGATGGTATATAGATGGTTAACAGATTGCTGGTATAGGATGTCACTTAGATTGAAGTATAACATATTATCTACAACAACAAAAACACATTATATTCATTGCGGTTTGTCAGATTATAAGGGGCAGCAAAGAAGGCCAAAAATCAATGTGCCTTGATTCCCAGATAAAGTCATAGATTTTATTTTGACCAATTGCATTAAAAAACTTACAGTCAGTCCGTTCTTTAAAGCATACTATATATACCCACTGCAGAAAAATATGCAGACTTCCATACCGATCGTCGAAATGATGCATTTTACATAATATATTTTTCTGTACTCACTTTGCTTAATACAGTCAAAATCAAACGTTACATAACGGTATGCGATGAACATATATATCTTATTTTATCATCTAAATAATACAGGCTCGGATACAGGGGGCAGCCGCTCCCTTTATTAGCCAAGTAAAGGGAGAAGAAGGAAAGGCAGACCAGGAGGAAGAACCATTTCCCTCGTATTTTACCTTAAAATTTGGTCGTGTCAACAACCACTGTTAAAATTTGGTGCGCGCCTTCGTAGCGGGCACAGAAGGCTGGGAATCGGGAGTCTGCCCTACAGGTGGGGGGTGCACGGAAGCATGTCCAACCGGGAAGTAAAGTTTGCTTACTGGCAGTGGGTTAATGCCTACAGACACTCCTATTTACTGCGATGCTGGATCGTCTTCCGAAATAATATAGCAGCAATATTACCGCTAGCAGGATTATCGTGTTAGACACACAACTAAACTATTGCGTTATTTTAGAGAGAATTATTACGTAGCTTATTTCGTCTGGCCCAACAAATCCATAGGAATATTTTTAGGGCCTCGGCAGCCAATTCCTCTGAACTTCGCGGAAATTCTGAGCGAGTCAATAGTAAAATTAAAACAGACCAGGCCGCACATTTATATTTAAATACGATACCAAACCGATATTTTTGTCAAAATATTATATGCACGGAATAAGTGTTGTAAACAACAGTAATATTTAGTTAATGGCAATGCAGGGGTCATCGCAAATAGGGCACTGTGGGAAGTGTCTATCCTTAGATGAAGCCCTAAGTGCGGTCTTATCAAGATTGTTATATCTTCAATTTTCAGCCGAGTTATGTAAGCCATAGATAGATGACGCTTCTGTCTGGCACTTTTCGGTGCGCTTTATGAATTGCATCGAGCAATGCGTCGAGCATATCGTGGAACGTTGCGTGAATTCGTTTGCGTGCGCGTGCATCACGGATGTTTGTTCGACGATCGGCATCTGCAAATCGTGATAAAGAAGGGGATATGCGTTATGATACATCTTGTAAATTTCTTGCATATTTTCATGAAATCAAGTATTATATGTCAGTAACATTCGTTGCTCGAAAAAGCTTCTATGGGTCTAGAAAACCTTTTACCTGGTGCACTGGTCTTGTCCACTGGTGCTAAATCGACTCGCCGCGCATTGTGCAGTGCAGTTTTGAGCTTGCTGTTTGTGTATGTTTGCACATGCGTTGTTATTCGCGCGCGGTACGACGTTCCTTGAAGAAAAAAGTAATATCTTCTAGAAAGATCTCCGGTCTGTGTACGTCGCTTTCAGTGTTCGTGGGATACCTTACTTTTTCGACCTATTTCTTATTGAACGATGCATAAATTAATTAAGGCATAACAGCAGGCCATCCACCGCCATCAAGCTTACCTTGATTAAGTTCGCTGGGCTTTTCACTCCACATACATCTCGAAGAACCGCTCAGCCCTGTCGTTATAATTCTCGGAGCCTGTGTAGACGTTAAAGTCCACTACTCAGCTGTACGTTAACTTGGGAAAATTCATTTAACATAATATTCTACTGCTAAAGTTATATTTCTGGCAGATGACATAATCACAGGCGCGGCTAATGCGTACAATATATCTAGAAATACGCTGTAAAAATACATATGGTTGCTTAATACTCATACTGAAACAGTCCAAATGAATATTTACAGCACCACCGTCTTGAGAGATGGTGGTCAAAAATACCGTAGTGCGGTTAAAAACAAATTAATACATAAATTTAAAGTAAATAATGTATTTTCCTTTGCAAAATAAAAATATGTCGCCTAAAAACGATAAACTCCATCAATAAATTTTCCGTAATTTCCGAATTTTCGAAATGTTGTGCCAATAATAGTGTTAACCAGAGATGAAACCACGTTATAAGATCACAGGGTCACAGGGTCATTTCGTGTCACATCTGTGGTCGGGTCACAGGGACACCAACTAACTGATCCAGGCTGATTTTAGCCTAAAGTACCATACTTTGAACTCTACCCAAGATAACAGACCAGAGTTTTTCTTAATCTTTATGTGCTCAGTCCTTCCGCAGCGACGCACTAGCAACTCAAGTGAACATAAACCAAGCACTGCGTCGACGATTGCTCTAAATTAGCAATAAGAAGCCGTTTTAGTCCAGAAGCGTGGAATGTTGGCAGACGGGTTTTGGAGTTACTTTGTTGGGTACGTCCATGCCGTGCAACCCGAAAACAAAATTAAAAGCTCTACACTACGTGTTTCTTTTTAATACATCGACTTCATATGCAACTACTTACAAGCACATAATTGCCATACAAACGACTTTTATATATGACAAGGCTACTTCCAAGACACATAAAATGGCCTATATTTTATTGGAACACTTATATTTGTTCAGTACTGTGTTTCTGGCTACCGAAAACGGAAATGTAATTCGCCTACAGCGTTGTGCATATTCAACCTGCCATACCTAGACTTATTCAACTGTTTAACTGAATATCTATTCAACTGTTTTACAACACGTTTCTTCAACAAGATCGCACATTTTTCATTGGTGGCTTTGCAAAAAGCTTTACCGCTGGTGTTGGGCAATGGCCGCCTTAGAAGCCAAACTGATCACAGCCATTCAACGGCTTAACGGCTGACCGACGCAACAACACTGGGACGACGAGCAATGGCTGGAAGGGTCCCACGAAGTCACCCTTATTACGATACGAAATTAAAACTTCAGTATTTATTCCGAAACTTTTATAGATTTGCATATGGAGGTTTCAAACGGAGTATAATGCAACGGCTAAAGTGCCGAATCCTACTCCTAACCCATAACTGTACTGTATTTAGGGCAACAACAGGCTTTGAGTAAATCATTAAACATTGACACATATTATAGTTAAAAATATACATATGTATTTCATACTAGATGACATTAACTGTGCCGGGAAACGGCCGGAATTGACCCACTGGACGGTCGGCCGGTGAGTTTACCGGACGGTGTACAACAGCACTGCGGTACTCTCCAAAAAAAATTTCGTAAATTTTTTTGCGATACTTTCTGATGTATCTAACTGTTATATTTGCTACATAGTTTACATGTAAACATGAAATATTCTTTACGCTGCAATTTATATTACAGTGTAGTAAATACTAAGTACTTGATTTATGCCAACCAGCTGCCAAATACGCCTTACCTTTTGGCACAATGCCAATACCGACCGCAGTTATCTGGTAGAAAAACCTGCCACCCAGGAAGACCGGTAATACCAGCCTATCCGGCCAGCCTGAACACAGCGCTTCCCGGCCGCCCGGAATATCGGCCTACCCGGGAGGCGAGAATACCGGCTCTCCCAGATTTTCTGTTTTGGCTAAATTACCGACTTCAGAACCCACTTCCCAATTTCCGCAAATACCACATTTACAACTCCCTGATTTCTGATTGTACATTTTTCAGTTTACTCAAATAACAAAATTTTTCGGCTCATTATTTCCAGGTTTAATAAATTCGGTGGTGCTCACACTGTCATGTTTCAAAACGCCAAAATTCCAGATTGCATAAATTTCGACATTTTCAAAAAGCTTGATTTCCCAATTTACCAAATTCCAGGTTCCTAAAATTCGGACATATCCAAAATTTTCTGATTCCAAAATTCCCTGCATTTTCGTAACTCCGAAACTCCCAGGTTTCTAAATTATATAAACATGCAACTTTCCAAGTTCAAATAGTCCGAGGATCTCAATTTCCGACGCTACCTAAAGGCTCAAATACCCTAATTCCAAGGTTCATTAAATTATCAGATTCGAAAATTCCCGAATTCCCTGAATTCCGACATTTTGAAAATTCCCAGATTCCAAAATTCCCAGATTCCTTAAATTCGAACATTTCCTAAATTCCCAGATTCCAAAATCCTCAGGTTCCCAAATTCCTAAATTCCTGAGATTCGAACATTTTAAAAATTTCCTACTTTCGTTTAAGTAGATTTTGATACTGCCTAGGTGTTATCGAATTTTGATTTTATGAAATCCCCGGAATTTGGGAAGCCCCTCAGGGTTACCTTGGCCTATCATATAGTTCACGTTCATGGGTTATCATATAGTTCACGCGTACACTATATACCATTGGATTGTATACCTAGAATATTTAGGGACAAAACTTTCACATGGAGGGTCCTTTATAACGTAAACGTAGCATAAATGTGAACACTAATTTTGCCGATTACGTTATAGTGATTTTGACAAAATAATATCCATAGTGTAAAATGATGTAAACTAGTGCATAGATTTAATTGTTTTCAATCGGGAAAACTAGAGATTTGATTTTAAGAAACCAACAAAGTGGTCTTTAGTTACCATTTATATGGCCATATACTGTATATGTCCGCATATCGCGCTCAGCGCCGATTCAAATCACATGTGTATTCAACGTAAAATTCCGGCCTAACGCATCAATCAGAATCGGCAAATAATTATTAGGTAGAAAACATTGTAGCGCACCCAGGGTTGGTTTTTTCCGGAAAAGAAGACGGATCGGAAAAAAATTAAAAAAAACGGAAAAAAGTCAAAACCTTACTGTTCGGCGAAAAATAGCAGGAAACACAGTTTTAATAGAAATTGAATCCCGCTGTTGATTGTTAATGCGTTAATTACTGAAAAAAGGTCTAAAACTGTAATGTTGTCACATAGAAGTTGCACCGCACAGTGCAGCGGCGCTTGAATCTTTCCATGGGCAGGGTTATGTAAAACCCACACGGTGGCTACATCGTTAGCAGGAGTACGTACAATTATTTGGTTCGAATTAATGGTTAAATAACTTCATTTTTAGTATTGTGCAGACTTACTAACTGGTGTCAAACTGCCCACCGTCCAAGCGATGCTGGAACCGCCTTAATACACTAGAGTATGTAATTTAAATCTAAGATCCAATTGTCGAGCTGTTTTGTTTATGACCGTCGTGGTAAACATGGCATACATGCCGGCGGGTTTCTATCCCCGCAGATAAACAGAACGGTACGGGCAGTGGGATAGTGGTGGATACCACCAAGGCGTAAACTCATAGGTTTTTGGTTTTTCTGGTGAGGGACTGACTTTATGGGTAGCCAACCCCCGTCCTATATCCACCTGTGGGCATGCGTGCCTCGCCTGTGTCTGCCGAGTATACTGCTTTTATATGCTCAGTACAAATCCCATGGCTATATTCACTACCGCGCCTATTTAATTTAAATTTACAATCAGGCAAAAGTTTCTGATACGGTGTAGGATGTAAGCTATGCTTATGCCAAGATCATAAATTTAGTCGATGCTTGGAAGGTATAGGTATACCATTTCTAATATATAAATGATACGCATGAAATGCAAAGGCAGTTTAAACGGGTGTAAATAATGGTCACAGCCGTAATATTTTGTTGCATAACGGTTTTTCAACGATTTTCGACTCCAAAATCCTGAAATAATTTTTTCCATTTTTTCCGGTGGGGGGGGGGGGGTAGGAAAAAACCATTTTTCCTTGTTTTTTCCGGTGCCCAACCCTGAGCACACCTAGCTCTGTTTTAAGTTAATATCTATGGCAAGCTAATCATTCCTACCAAGTATGAATTCCGGGCCGGATCGTTGAGCCACAACATAAGTTAATCTCTACACCATGAAGCCCCAGAGACAGTTGAGGCCTTGTTATGTTATTAGCTGGCAATTCACCCTTCCCTATCCGTTACGTTGTATGAAACTGTTTTCGACATTTTGATTCCAAATATCAATACTTAACAGCGATGTTTTTGCCTCAGATTTACCCACAACAACTAACTTATATTTTGGAAGCTACTCCCTTAAACATTTGATATTTATATTTTTTAGAATTCTTGGGAAACTGATGGTAGGCTGGTCTTAAATTTGCAAGTATCAAGATTTCTCCGGAAACAGTGAACGAAACATTTTTCTATAGTGTGTGTATGAATGAATATATGCGAAAGCGTACGGGCAAGGTTTTGAAGTTATCAAAATATATATTTTAAGAAGCCATGTAGCTATTTATGAAGACTTCTTGAGTCAATAGCAATCTCCTGCGCAGGGCCGGTAATCGCGAGCTGACGAGTTTAATCTCTACTGCGCGACAATCGTCATAGTTCCCACTGCACTATTTCTGTAGATATTGAAATACTACCGTAAATATCATGCATGCTCAAGGTGCGACACCTGTAGGATGTAGGCAGCCGGTGCCTTCGGCCTCCCCTTGGAGCGAAAGGAGGGTTGGGAGGTAGGGACGGCGAAGCACCCAGGAGGAACGAGGTCGAGTTCCAGGAAGGATAATCCTCGCACTCCCTTATAAAAGCATGTATGAGTTTAACCGAATCCAATTCTTAAATCTGCAATTTTTTTGATATATGCTACCGAAAATCAGCACACTCAGTCAATCCATTCGCCAGGTATGGCCAAAATTCGAATGTTGAGATGTTCTGACCAGCTATAATTTAAGGGCAATGGTGAGCCCCATTTAGATATAGGGTTTCAAAAACTTACCCTTTCGATTCACGCCGCGAGGTGATCTGAGCCTCGGTAGATACCCCCGCCTATGAGCTTATACGCTTATAGATACATTTAGTTGGTTTAAAGAAAAGGATTTTCCCGATAAAATATATAGTTATATAAATGTTCGAATTTAAAAAAATTAAAGTGTACTGTGCCAGTGATTGTTTTTATGTGGCATATCAATTTCAGAAGTACAGCAGGTTCCAATCCACGGTGGTATATTTCAATTCGTCGAATCTGAATATATGTGTCATTGGTGGATGATAGCATCGTTTTCAACTTGTGGCATCTCTACTGTAGTCAACTATCACGTTTACCATCCGTTTGTATTTAGGAGTGCATAAATCAAAATAAACGTTACACACAATTATAGTTATCACAATGTTTAATTAGGCGCGCCTAACACTGTCGTCTGACTGCTTAGGATATGTCTAAAAGTCAAAAAGCTAGCTGATTTTCAAAACTTTATAGTCAGTCCAAGCTGTTACTTTTGATGTCCTAACAGTAAGCTAGCCTTGCGGTACGATGTTCTGTTCTCAGGAACCAAAACAGGGGGCTTACAGGGAGTTTGTTTTCCCATTGACAAGCTAGATGGGGTGGTAGACTGGAAGTCATTTAGTAATCCACTATATGAAAATGCGCTCATATGCGTCTAACATATCCGTTATAGTGGCCTACGCCCCCACAAATTCATAGCCAAACACAGATAAAATCGACTTAACGCAAGACCTCAACCATATCATATGGGCCCTTCTCACAAGCGACATACTTTTAGTTTGTGGCAATTGTAATGCACAATTTGGGCTTCGCGATCCAAATGAAAATGCCATCTTAGGCTCTTTTACCCGAGATTCCAAAACAGATCCAAAAGGATCCGGCAGGCTTATAACCTTCGCTGAATTCCACGACATATTTTCACCAACACGAATTTCAAACATAAAACAAAGCAACAACATTCCTGACGCTTACCTAATGAACGATATTTTCAACTGGATCATGTCCTTGTAAAAAACAGTTTGAAGTCTTCCGTGGGATACTGCAGGTCTTTCTGAAAGCACCTACACCCAGTGACCACGGCATGATACATGATACATTCAAGTTACCTGTAAAGCTAGATGCTACGTACTTCCACAGCAGAGGTTGCTCAGTTAACGCTAGTCATCTAAAACAATAAAGCCACACACTATTATGCACGCGCTATCAAATAATTTCGAAGCTCTGGTGAACTGTAGGTAATTCGGAAGTCCACAATTGGAGCGCGATTGACGACTGCACGAATTAAGCTCGCCGTAAAGATGTGATGGAGCCAAAATCATCGGAAACGGTGCAATGGCTGGATGTATGTGTCATAAATAGCAAAAACACTCAGCCAAGCCGCAGCAGAAACTCGAAGAATCGTTAAGAATAGTTTGCACCACAATATCAAGCAGTCCAACGAAGGTAAGTTCTGGCACTTGCGTATAAGATGACCTAAACAATGTATGTACATGACCATTACTGGCTTTACCGACTGATATGATTGGCTACTCAAACACGCATGCCAGGATGTGGGATTATCAGCTACAGCGCGGGGAAAAGCCTAATCTGCGAGACCGCTGGAAGAGGAGTTCCACCAATTCTTGAACATGATCCGCGAAAAGAACCCGTATCCGATGATGTTCTGAACTTCAAATTTTTCTACGACTGTGCTGCCGATTCCGTACACGAGACTCACCCAACACCGACACGAGAAAAAGTGATCAAGGCGATAGAGGGCTTCGTAACGGCGAAGCACCTGGCGAAGATGGAATACCTCCACAATGATACAATATTTCAGTCGACTTGGCCAACATGCTACAAGCAACAATCTGTAATATCTATATTAAAGAGATTATTCTGGAGAGCTAGACAACGGCAGTTGTCACCCCGTTCCACAAAAAGGGCGATAAATCAATCTGCTCTAATTATTGTGGCACATCTCTGCAGACTGTTGCCTTGAAGATGTTGTAAACAGTCATTTGCAAGAGATTCAAGCAATGCCGTGAACTATAAGAACGGGAATAGCAGTGCTGCTTCCGGACTAGCCCCAGCATCCGCCGATCAGATAGTGAGCATGAGGATGCTGCTGCAGAGTTTGCATGAATACAGCAAACCAGTCGCTGTCGCCTTCGTGGATTTCAAAGCCGCATTCGACTCGTTCTCGTTAAACACTCTTTGCAAGATACTGCAAGGCGGCGGTGTACCCAAAAAAGTCATTTTTCTTGTTAAGGTCATTTTCGAACAATGGAACTGCTGCGTACTGTTAAACGACTCATTATCGGAACCTTTCTAATAAAAATCTGGGGTGACCAATTTTGTACCCATTCTCTTAACCCTTTCATGCCCGAATTAATTTGTGTATCGTGCAATGTTTGACAAACTCAAGCCTGCGCCATGGATCGAACCCGAAACGTACGGGTGAAACTTGTGTACGCAAAACACTGAGCTATCTGAGAGCTGTTGCTCGGTTCCTTCATGCCCGAATTAATTTGTGTATCGTGCAATGTTTGACAAACCCAAGCCTGCTCCATGGATCGAACGCGAAACGTACGGGTGAAACTTGTGTACGCAAAACACTGAGCTATCTGAGAGCTGTTGCTCGGTTCCTTAGGGAACCTCACAATGCGAGCGAGTAACAAAGCACGTTCAAACGTACGATATACGACAAACTCAGTAAACAGAACGAGTCGCAATGTGCGTTGGGTCCATTTGGACCTTATGGGCATGAGAGGATTAACCTTCGCAATTGCATGAGTGATGGAAACCGCATTGAAGGACGATGTTGTTTTCGATGTTAACTACCAGACATTCACAGACGCCGCCTATTGTAACGACGTAGCGGTAGCTGCTCTATCCAATAATAAGCTGCAAATAATGGTCGACCAAGTCGAAGTAGCCACAAAACACATCGCACTGGTCATCAGCTCACAAAATACCAAAATATTGACATGCTGCTTTGATATATATGACGACAGGGTCTCAGTGTCTCCATAGTAGAGTAATGTCGAGCAGTTCTGCTACCTGGGCAGCGTTGTCACGGCTTCAGGAAACTCCGACGCCGAAATAACGAACCGTATCAACTGCGCCAGAATCAGGTAAATATATACACATACGGCCGAGTTCTCAGGACAGGCAAACGGAATTAACAAGGGGGAGGTCTTGTCAGGGGGCACAGGCCTTTCGAAGTGGTCCTCCGGGCGGGGGTGATGAAAAAAATTTGACGATCGCCCCTGACAACCCATTTTTGCCAATTTTTCCCATACTTTGACAATTTTACCCCAATTTTTGTTGAAATGCTCAACGTGCCTGCGACACGCACAATGGGGAGCACACGGGGTTAGTGCGGCAACCTCAGGTGTCGATGATAATGGTGCTCTATGTTCGAAGCTTCAAGGAGCTCCCCGAAACCTCTACCCTCATCAACACCTATGATATCAGCAGATTATATATTT
>JASANE010026998.1:0-89230 GCA_030248225.1 Trileptium ribeirensis
AGCGGGAATCGAACATATCGAGGATTGCGCGGCACCCTGAAATAAGAGCTCGATTGGGAGCAGTTGGTTTTGTGTCATTTTCTTGTTGGCCTCGTGACAATTTTTGGCTTATTTCTCATTGTAAACATCATAGGCGCAGAATTGCGTGTAGTTGAGAGGAGCGTATGAGAATGATATACGAGTTTTGGCTTTTGATTGAGTTTGGTTAAAGAGCAGTGAATTTACGGTGCTAAGAACTGTACACATAGGTGTCGGTGGTATAGTAGGTTACCAGGGGTCACAGGGTTTAATTTTTACAAATTTTGGTTTTAAAATTTGTTTTTCACAAAAGTCTTTATTATACGGGTCCCTAAATTTTAAATTTCTTAAAATTTTAGTTTTGTTCTTTTATCTTAACCTAATTTGCATAAAACGCTTTGGTTTCAATTATTAGCTAAGCCTATGTTAAAGAAAAGTTTCGTTTTAATTTTAGTTTTTGGTTGTCTGTTGCTGAAAGCAATATATCCTACGACTGTAAATGGTTTTTACATATTAACTAATAATTTTCTTGTATTTTTGTAATCGGCTACCTAGCTAGTTTTTTTATGTCAGCATGGTTATATTGACTGAGGCGGTTCTTAGAGAATTCTTTCATTGCTTAGAGATATAGCGACAGTATATATTCTTATTGGAGCAAGAGGGGATTTGTGATCTTGTGGTTTAATTTGTTAGCGATTCGAGCCTGAGACAATATTTGCGAAGTGATTATATATATACGTGAAGGATTTGTATCGTAATTATTGGCTTTATTTAGGTTTTGCGTTACGGGCTTAAAGAATAGAGCTATTACATAAGCAGGCTTCACATATAAGTAACCCTAATACCGGTTAATCATTAGTCTACCAATATTATTATTCCAATAAAAAGTGGCAATAACCATACCAGGAGTGGTAGTACAACAACTGTACAGATTTAGTAATATTTAAAAATTCGGTCCGCATGTCGAGTGAGAATACCAGGACGAGAGTGCAGGTGGGTTCCTTCGATAGTCGTATTACTTGCCAGGTCGGTAGCCAGCCGGGGTCGTATTGACAAGTAGTGCTAGTCTTGAGTAAATCGGTCGAGTAAAGGGCGCGGATTCGATTATCTCCTCGAGCCACCGATGATTTCAAGAACTATTGTTGGCCAGCCAGCCGGGGATCGTACAGGATATGAAACTTCAACTGAGTAATAGTCGACCGCTACTATCCAGTTTTAGTAACGTAGTTCGGCAGCCAGCTGGGGTCGGGTTGTTTAAAATAACTGGCGAGTAATAATATAAATCTAAGGCTCAGGTTAAGATAATCAAATACTCGCACGGTGGTACCAGCCAGCCGGAGGTACTGCTGTGCTAACCCACAAGGGCGATAGTAAAGCAATAGCTAACCTAAATTTAACCTATGACTTAAACCATACCCACTAAATAATAGTTAATAACATAAACCCAAAAACTTAGGTCTAAGTACCTAACTACGCATAATCCATAACTAATTTTAAAACTAGCAGGAATTTGGATAGCCGAGTGAAAGACAGACTTGTGGCCGAGTTGAAGTAAAATCGAGAGTGAAACTGTGTAAAAGTTACCAGTGGAGCCTTAGCGTGATCTAAAAATGCAGATACTAAAGAATAGTGCTGCGAACTCAATCTACGGGTGTCAAGTATTACGTGTCTTAATATATATATTACCTTGCTTTGTAATAAACATTCCGTATACGTGTTTGCTGCGTAACTAATCTGAAGCAAGAGTGACTAGGGCAATTTCACGCTGCAACGCAAAACATAAAGGCTAGATATTGATCACAAAAAGCAAAGACGCGTGCCAACAAAATCGTCCCACCGGTATACTACTGGGAACACCTCGGACCACGCAATCATCGGTGACGAATCCCATCCCCTTTTAATACTGATAGCCGTAATAATAAAAATTCCCCATCCAACCCCTACCCCCTTTCAACGAGCCCAAGATAACAATATATATAAATCCGAATCATTTAGTAATCATAATGATAATAATTCCTAAAAATATATGACACAGGCTTAAAAGAATTGGTTATAAGATAGTGTAGACTCACGCGGTCTGTATGCCGAGCGGGTGCAGTCGCTTTAATATAATTATTAGAGCTAAATTTAAGGAAAAGGTTGAGACAACAATATAACCTTAACACAGTGTACGCCGAGCGGGTGTACTGTTCAAATCTATGGAAAATGTTAAGCAATTGAGATAAATCGCGGGAGCACGCCATTCGGGTGTAACCATGTTAACCTCATAAGAAGAGCGGATAAAGAAATTATTAGTGATTAATCTAAGGCCGAGGTTAAGTTACCTAGATAATCACACAGTTGCACGCCGAGCGGGTCTAATTGTGTAAACATGAGAAGAGGACCGAATAAGTTATTTATTAGCGATAAATCTTATGCCGAGGTTAAGCTACCTGGATAATCGTGCAGTTGCATGACGAGCGAGTGTGATTTTGTAAACCTCACAAGAGGACTAAATACGGTAATTATTTCGGCATTTTCGGATGCCCCCTGCAAAACGTATGTACCCCCGCCAAAAATTAGGGTGGCCCCCGGCTCAAAGCCCTCTGCTGAGAAAAATTAACGTGTAAACGCGACAAAATCCGGCAAAAAAATGGCCCCTGGCAAAATCCTGGACCCCCGGCAGGTGAGCCGGGGGCGCCCCGGCTCAGGCCCCCGGCTATAATCTCTGAGGTTGCACTAGCCAGGGGATTGCACCAGCAAAAGGCCGCGAGCGGTCCGCGCGGACCACTTCGTTCCCCACTGGCATTCTACTGGCCTCACCTCGAACTTCACAATCCGGTGACGACTACCGTCCCCTTTTTAAAATGCCGATAGCTGTCATAAAAATAACCCTACAACCCTGCATCCATCAAGTCATAAAAATATAACAGAGAGAAGAAAGTAGAGCGATGGTTTTAATAGTTTATAAGGAAGAAAATTAGTTGCTTAGCTAGGTTAAGAAAGAAGAAAGTAGAGCGAAAGTTTTAATAGTTTAAGGAATAAAAAAACTTAATTGCTCATCTAGTTAAGAAAGTAGAGCGAACGAAGGTTTTAATATTTATGGCTCAACAAAAAAGAAAATTTGTTGTTTAGCTATATAGTTAAGAAAGAAGAAAGTATAGCGAGGTTTAGTTGGTCAAACGTCCAACCTTTAACATTCGCGGGTATGCCGTATAGACATCTATGCATCGCTCCAAACACGAAAAATTATGCAGTTAGACCGGGGGCCTCTAAGTGTAAAGTAATTCATTTGGGATATATAATCCGGGTTTTTGTTCTTCTATAAATCAGTTTGATATTACCAATACGGAATCAGTAAACGATCTGGGTGTTGAAATTTCTAGCGATTTTAGACCATTCGATCATGTTGCTAGGGTTACGCAAATAGCTTATCGTAATTTAGCCGACATCTCTGTGATCTCAGTTTGGTCAGATGAAAACCAGCTGCCTCTGAAGCCCAGTAAACCTTTTTTCATCTGTGTAAGAGAATTTGTCCCATTTCATTACCACATTGGAGAACATGCATTGGAATCCGCGAGGCAGATCAAGTAGCATGGCGTCATCGTTAGTTCAAGCTTAAGGTTTGACGATCATATCGCCATGCTAGAAAAGCGCTGTAACCAAGTGATGGTATCGTTCGTCGAACCATTGTTTGCCGCAGCGCCGATGTGGTACTACCTCTATTTAAATCGTTCGTCAGAGCGATCCTGGAATACGCTGCTGTTGTGTGGTCGCCCTAATACATTACCATTATTCACCGTTAGGTGCAGATCCAACGTCGACCCAACGGCAGGCAGCTGACATCCAATGGAGAGATATCGACACTTGCCCAGCGGCTGGAAACCATCGATTTGATCAGTTCTTTTATGATGTTGTAAACGGAGTTTCCTGTCTAGCCGCCGATAAGTTTTCCAGGCTGTCGATTCACCTGCGGGGACATGCGGAGAAACTCTTCGTCCGCTCTTGTCAAACGAATGTCCGAAAGCACTATTTCTCGTCAAGGGTGGTTCGACCATGGAAAGATCTCGTTGGCTCAACAACTGTTGACCAGTTAAAAGGGTCATGGAAACGTACCATTTTTCCCTCCACATGGTACGGAAGGTTTTTGTTGCAGTTTTCTTTGCCATTCATTTCATCGTTCGACCATGTGAGAGGGTAGCGAGCCCCCCAGTTATGACTCCTTGTGCCCCCAAACCCGGGAACTAAAAATTTCGATACATCCACTGCAACAGTGCCGTGGATCATTGTGTAGAGCAGAATCAAATCGCTTTTATAACGACGAACTGCCAGTGTCTGTATGCCGAGGTATTCGAGGCGCTCATGATAAAGCTGTTGTCGAATAGTAGGGATAAGCTTCGTGGCTAGACGCTGGACATTTTCTATCATCACGATATCGCGCTCATAGTGCGGGCACCAAACGTTGGCCTCATATTCTGCATGTGGACGTATTAGCGATCTATACAGTTGGAGCCAAACAAACTTAAACCAATGCTGGTTTGTTCTTTTTAGCAAAAGTATAACGCTGCGCGCCTTTGCTGCAACCTCTGCACAGTGAGCCGAGAATTTTAAATCGTTAGTAATGACAACGCCAAGATCATTTTCTGAGTCTACAATACCAAGAGAATTGCCCATCAATGAGTAAGGTACACACGGGTTACCCGAGCCACAATGCCTAACATGACTTTTCAAGTCATTTATTGACACACACCATTCATAACAGTACGTAACTAGTCTGACCATCATGATCATACTGGATCAGGTGGAAATCTGGATCCGGCTTATGTCTTAAAACACGTTTGGCCAAATGTAGGTCATCAGCATACTTGAAAACGGCACATGACAAATACTCGTGATAGCGCTGACAAAAATAAAAAGAGCAAAGGACCAAGGACCGAGCCCGGGAGTCGCGGCTAGTGACTGCCGTCCACTCAGACAACGCGCCATTCACTGAAACCAACTGTCGGCGGCCAGACAAGTAACTCTCGAACCATCAAAGTAAGGAATCCCCGATACGATATTATTCCAGTTTGTAGATCAAAGCCCGTATGTTAACCTTATCAAAAGCTTTCTTAAAGTCTACATATGCGACATCGATCTGTTCGATGCAACGAGTTGCAAAATTAAGATAGTCTAGCAGCTGTGTCGTGGTGCTGCGCTGAGCCCGCAAAACTTTGCTGGGAATCATATTATAAGCCACCTTCTGACAAATACCACACTTGTTGATCTCTGACTAATGTCTCAAGGATCTTGCAAGCTGCCGATGTCAAGCTGATGGGCCTGTAATTACCACATATCGATCTCTCACCTTTGCCCTTGTATAAGGGCACTACTTTGGCATCACGCCACTGGGTCGCGAATGAGCCGTTGTGGAGGGACAAGTTGAAAAGCCTGGCTAACGGCATAGCAATAACGTCTTTAGTATTTGTTAGGAACATATTAGGAATCTCGTCTATACCAGGAGCTGCAGCACTCTTTACCTGGATCAGGGCCAATTTGACGTGATCAGCAGTCACCGATATACCATTTATCCGCCGTTCAGTACGATGAAGCATCCTTGGGGCAGCAAAGTTATGCTCGTTGAACACGGAGAGAAAGTAACTTTTGAAAATGTTACAATCTTCTGCAGATTAGTTCCGTCGTCACGCTCCATTGTACCTACCTTCGGCTAGACCTTTCCTCGTTTTAAGGCATAATTAAATGAGGATTTGCGATCCACATCTATATTGGCAGTTGGTTTGATTTCAAAGTTCCTTACTGATCAACTGAGTGGTAGTCGCCTAGAAAGAGAGCTGCAAGGTGTTTAATTAAATTTGCGCTCTTAAACCGTGTGAAGATTAGTTCTTTATTTTCTATACTTATAATTTTCAACCCTACGCATAGATCCGTGTTCACCTGGTATCACCTGGCCCCAGCACCACTGACTGAATGTCGGTTGACTGAGGTCGCCACCATATCACACAACTGCCTCCACTGTAGCCGGTCCATTGCTGTTGTGACCATCATTTTGAAGGGGTTGGCATTCCAAGCTCTTCTTGGCACGTATCGGAAGTGTCGTTCAAAATCTTTAGTTGTTTGTCTCTTCCAGGTGTCTACTGCTCGACCACGTGGCCGTTTCCAATCTGGAGGCGTGTCAGAGAGCAGCAGTATGTTGGGCCATCTGTCATTTGTCATTCGCAGAATGTGGCCAAGCAATGAGGATCGTGACTTGGCGATGTATTCTTGAACTGACAGCTTGTGCTTGCAGGTTTGCTGGATGGTCGCATTGGGCACATGGTCAAACTTGGTGATGCCAGGAATACGACGCCGACAAAAATTTTCAAATACGTCTAGCTGGCGCACTTCACTGCAGCGAACGCTCCATGTTCCACAAGCATAGTACAGAACTGGCCGTATTGCAACGTCGTAGATTTTTAACTTGGTATTTAATGTCACAGTTTGTGATTTCCATAACCGTGACAGTTGACAAAAGGCAGTTCTAGCTTTGGAGATTCGGTTGTTAATTTCGTCTCCGCAGTTGCCTGTTGGTGATATCACGCTGCCTAGATAGCAGAATGATGTGACTTCTTCTAGCGTTTGACCGTTCAGACTGATGTTATCATTGTCGGTGCAGCAGCATTTCATTATTTTGGTTTTATTGGAATTAATGACAAGACCGACCCTGGACGCTGTTGCTGAAATTCGGTGTAACATATCGCGCACCTGGCCTACAGATTCTCCAAATATTGCGATATCATCGGCGTATGCAGCATCGGTACACCGTAGGCCATAGGAATTACATACAATGCCATCAGTGTTTCTTAGAGAAGATTCCATAACCCAGTCCACTGCAAAATTGAAAAGAGTGGGGGATAGAATTGAACCTTGACGAACTCCTGATGCAACTTGGAAGGAGTCGGAGCATTGATTGTTTATGCGGACGGTGCAATGCATAGGTTCGTATAACATTTTTATAAGCGAAACAAGCTTTTTGGGCATACCGTCTGCTGTGATTATGTCATAAAGAGAAGGTCGATGGACAGAGTCAAACGCAGCCTTGAAATCGATAAAGGCAATAGATCCGTGTTATTGTCATTAAATAAAAGTTTGCGTTAAAAGCTTGAATATTGCCTTGAAACAAGGATCCCTCACGTCATTTGGGATATTCTATTGAACGAAAAATACAGCGGTTTGCAACTGAACGTGTAATAGGCCTCAGCGTTTTGCCGTATAAGAAACGTTTACAGCAGTTATGGCTCCAATTCTTGCTGACAAGCCGCTTCAGACACGATTTGATATTTATCTGCAAACTTATCCACAACCACTTTCGCTGCTACTCGAAACACCTATTATGTCCAGCCACTGTTAACACCATTGACATCCGTTTAAGATCAAGTCACCATGGATTCCTCGTCTAATCTGTGCGTACTGCTTCATTGCTTTCCGTGTGATCAATAGCTGTAGTGATATTCTTATCACATGGTCACAGCCTCTGCCTAGCTACCTATAAGAAAAAGCTCCATGTTTCTGGTCAGTTACCTCGCATTTAAAATTTATTTCGTGGTGTTTTGTAAATGATCTAGATATTCCACTTATTTCCAGTGTTTTAGTTACCGGCAGTCCGATCATCAGTGGAACAATGCTATCGTGTGTTCGAGCATTGTCGTTACCGGCTACTGATGATGGATCAAGGTAGGTAGGTAGATGGAGGATGGAGGCATCATACTTCAAGTATAATGCTGCAAGCGATACAATAACGAAGAGTGAATGTTTTATCTTGGTTTTTATATATTTCATAGATGCGAAGCGTGCGCTATAGGCAGCAGTTTTCACTGGAATTTCGATTACTTTCTGATATACCTTCATATGATTCACGGTAGTGGGCGGTTTCGTGTTCAATTTAGATCCAGAAACCCTACCTATTACCTCCATTTACGATAAGAATTAACACATAATTGTTCCACCGTTTGCAGAGAATGTTTTAAAACATCGGCTTGAGGGTTGTGACGATAAATCGCTTTTATTCGGCGACTGCTATACCCTGAGTGTGAATCAAAGTGGTAGGTTTTGTTATATATTAGTAATCATATATCGCGAACTCCAGTTGTTAACAATTCAGGGGGAGATTCACTGAGGCATGACTGCTGGTGATATGGCCATGATATATAACAGTCAACACGAAATGCAGTACATGCTTGATCGAATAAATTCAGCCAGCAAACCGGTCGGTCTAATAATCGACAAAAATCATATGCTGCCCAGGCTGCAACAAAAACATTTTCATTAAAAACACGGAGTTAGCGGATGTGGATGAGCTCTGCAAATTATGCAACGCAGTTATTTAGTGCTACGGATCGTTCGTCGTCGAGTTATTCCGCCGCATCATCGAAGTCAGGTCTGCCTTCAAGTTGTTTGAAATCACCGCAGCAATTTAAACGATGCGACACTGGTCACAAAATAAGGTACAAAATCGCGTCCGACATTGTTTCTCTACGCTAGGGTTTACAAGGTCAGTTAGAATTATCTACCTACACAAATTCAGCTTTATCAGGCCTTTTCACTTTTTCCGAAATTTTACCTGGGAGGCTTTAAGCTGAGGACGGTTTACCAGCCTAGAATGTTGGGGGTATTTATTTGGGCTAAAAATGGTCTCTCCAGTTTAACTGTGGGTCATATATAATTGCACTGTGTTCTTCATGACTTTACAAAATAGAAATTTTTTGTCGTTTTTTATTGCATATTTAACATTTAACAACGAAAAATCTGTATTTATGCAGGTTGCGCTTTGCCGTTCATATTACTATGATTTGGTCGCAAGTAGTCGATTTATAACCAGTAGTATTGAGGTTTGTCATAACCGTTTTTTCCTAGGACGATCATTTTTGATATCTCAAAAAAACCGGGGGATGAGTTGCCTTAAGGGGAGGTCAAAATTTACCTGGAGGAAACTGTCCAAATCCTGTGGCACCTCCTTGTCTATTGAGTGGCCAGGTTATAACTTTTGCCGTATGTATCGATCGGGTGCGGCTACCATGTAGCCTACTTAAAGCTGGTCCTGTGACAAATTGACTCGCCTCCAAAGCTAGCTCTGTAAATTGGAAACGACAAATAATGAGCAACTGTGAACCACACTTTCGTGAAAGAAACCCGCGAATGTATCGCTGAACCATTTGCAGAGATAAAGTTATGGCTAATATATGAAGGCACACCGCATCCGCGGGGTCAGGTATATTTATAAGGTAGGTATATAAAATGTGTTATTTACAGATTCCATCGGACAGCTTAGTAGGTCAGTCCAGTCTATTATACCACTCCTACCAATTCAGCGAGGTTTATTGTCCTTTAACTCGCGATTACGAAACATAGATCATGCAAAACGAAACAGTTTAATATATTTTATGTTTAATTTCTTGATAAGCGTTTTCTAGCAGGACATCAGCATCAAGAACTAAATTCTTCTTCATTGATGTAATATTTGGGTTTTCATTGTGTAATAATAAAAAAGGTTTACCAAAAAGAATACAAATAAAAAAGAAAAGACTACGCAACAGAACATAAGCGGACCAAGATTATTTTACAATCTATAACAGAAGAACGATGGATGAGTATATAACGGTGATAATTAGTCCACCATCTTTTAAATTTGTGATCAAACCTCAGTCAGGAAATCAGTTTGCTAATTTGTATATGCGAAATGAGTAAGACAACCGTTTATCGAAGGGAATTCCAGGGAACGAGGAAAGAGAATTGAGAATTATTCAAACAATTTCTTGTAACGTTCAATTTCAGGGATCGGAACCCGGATTAATATGGTCAACAACACATTAAGTCTCCAGTTTCAGAGACGTGCAGATACTGTTCAAGAATCTTTTAAATGTTTTTCAGCAGCTAAACAGCAACTGCAAAAGTCAGTTTCCAGACCAGTGATAAATTTGTAGTTTAAGCACCACTGAAGAATATAGCAGGTCGCGGAACTACTCAGTACATCGATAAATATTTAGGATAGATATATATTCGTATTACGAGCTAAATTATCCTTGCATTTCACCAGAAATTTATAGGCTGATATTAAGTACAATTGAACATCGCTTCGCTATGGTCTCGTATGAAGACAATTCGGAGTCGCAGTGTGATGTGTAAGCTTATTTGTTAATACTATTGTTATTAGCTTTTGATTTGATAATGTGAATTTTTGTTATATACGTCTATATATACTTGTTTTCCGGCATTAATTTAAGGAGTATACATAATTTTTCATTGTATATATACTAGTATCTCACCAGCGAGTACAAAACTGCGTCAGCGTGGCTTTGTCTATAGTTCTTATTGCGCAAGCTAAGCATTTATTAGAATGCGCAGTGATAATTTTTACCGTGTCCCATGCGTCCGGTCAGTTTTTTCTAAATATCTCATGAACTAATGAAGATATTTTAATGCGGTCTTTTGGATATGTTAGCCTGTAGTAGTCTGGCCGGAGACCTCATATGGGGTTTACCTATGCAACCCATCCATGGCACACCTCGTTTAAAGAGGGTACTCCTTCATTTTTGTGACCGAGAGAATATACGTTTTCAGTAATATCTATAAAGGCTTCATTTCAAAAAGTTACACATCTTTTATGTCAGTGTGGTCGAAATCTACAACTTTGTCTACCAACCTTTTTGTCAGACCAGTATATGAGGAAATATAGACATAAAATGGCGTCCCAGTACGATATATTTTAACCCATTGGTTTTCACATTTTTAAGTAATCATTAATAAATATTAAATGATCAGTGTAAGGATTTTCAAACTATCTGAAAACGATGAAGTAATTCTCTTGAATGTATCTAGGACCGACGTAGACCTTCTGTTATGGGGTTGTATCTCCTGGAACCGCCCCCAGAACCATTCATTTGATTACGCCTTTGATTTGTTTGAATTCATTTGAATACGCCTTTGATTGCATCGCTTTTAGAATGGTACTGTATCCCCTGGGATCACCAATGTGCCATGCACGATTTAGTGATTTCCAAATGTCATACATTTTAGCACAAAAACTTTTGACGTCAAGGATATTAAAGTTTGTTTTAACGTAAAAACTTGGTGGCTATTGGTCACTGCGCATTCGCGGATTCTCCCACATCCTGGTTATATGTAATCATATGTTATAACAAACGTCGTGTTTGATGTATATTACCCTAAATCCCTTAGAACACCTGAAGCAGGATAGTATATTTAGTGTATATGCTATATTTTCATGTAAGCCTTATCTCTGGTCTGTAATGCTGGTCTGATATAAGATAAGCCGCATTACCAATTCTGTGTTTCACTAACCCAAACAACTGGAGACATACTATATATCCTCTTTGTCCACCCAAAATCCATTGAAACCCCACCCCCTCCAGCCCACCCAAAAATTTTCAAATATTCGAGTTGGACCTTCGACGATTAATCGTATTCAGCCTATGAAAAACCTTGTGCATAAATCATTCTTTATTACCAAGGAACGGACTGACTATATTCTGGAAATTGGGTCCATCGAGAAAATTTTTAACGGTCTGGACCGGTTCGGACCGACAAATTTTGTAGTCGATCGAAACCGGACCGCGGACATCACTACGTACAGGTACTAGACACATAACCATACAAGCATGTAGACGCATACGCACACACAGACAGATATAGCCACAGAGAGATCCACAACCCTATGCAGAGTACGGATAGAGAGACGCACAATCAGACAGACACATAGACATGCACGCACCCATGTAGAGACGTGCATACAGCGAGTCAAACACACGCTTAGTTCGGAAGGCTGCGGACATATTGCATATTTGCTGTAGTTTGGGACACGGGCGCATTAAAAACCAATTTTGACCGAACCGGCACTGTAAATAGTGACCATAGCAGCACACTATAATGGAGCTACATAGAGGATGAATTGCTATCAAACTCTGCCCGCTGAGCTGAAGTGATCGTTTAGATATGATATGTTTGTATTCACTAATTTTGGGTCTCAAGGGAGTGTTTAAATCCAAATACGGTGCCCTAGAAAAGCCATGAAGCAAAGCGTTATATGGTTTTATACAGCGTGCAAAATAATGCATGAATAAGTTTAACGTGCGCCGCCTACAATCAGCTTTTGTTTATGGCCATTGACAATCGATTGTTTGGTGTGCCAACCATTCGTAAACACACAAAAGGACACAAAATTGGAGTTTTGAGTAAAGCGTCCTAAACATTTGTAAATAAAATATTGGCCTAATAACGATTAGTCCTAAACATCAGCTAACCATTTGAGCTGGAAAATATATATTTTGTTATCGAACTAAAATACATTCGATTAGTGTTTTGAAAGGTTATTACACGACATGTAATATTCTCGAACTACACGTAATAGTAAATCATTAGTAAAACAAAATGTGTTAGCGTAACGAAAATTGCGAAATTCAAGGTTGCACGTTGCTAGTTGTGCAACGAGATTATGCCTAAACTGCAAGTAGGTGCATTGTGTTAGCTAACAGAAAGTACCTGATTTTGTAATCAGTTGCTTTGTGTTCGCGAACGAAATTTTTTGAATTTTGAATTGGCTATTAAAATCACTGTTTTGTTCTCTAACAGAGCTTTGTACATAGTGTCAAAAGAGGATGGTAGGCAGTGCAACTTAAGTTTAGTCACACATAAGCCTAAATTTGGTCAGGTATGGGATTAGAATGTTATATATCGGGTCCCTTTCCGCCATAACCCGAGCCCATTTGGCCGGTTTTATTCGGGGCGAGGATGATTTAATAGGTAACTGTCACGCCAGTCAATCCGTCATCCGAAGTTGAGTTGTACGTGTCACCTCTCAAAAACATGTAAACGGTTACCATAGAAATCTAACACTCTAGCTGGTGAGAATTCTTCGCTACACTTACTACACTCAGATTCAATGAACATACATACATACGTACAACAGTGCCTTACACACACTACACTGATACACGTAAAAATATACACACGTAAAGATGTACGCACTCAGAAAGTAATTAAAAAAGTACGCGTAAACCACGAATTGACACTTGCAGATATTCGCGTTCACCTTTTGCTAATGGTATTAGCTTTTTTTTGGGAACGCGAACATGAGCTCCTGATCTGTCTACATTCCTCCGAAGAGTCAGAGGGGGAAAATCGACACTGTCTGTCCGGCTGTCCGTCCGTCGAACTCCTAAACTACTGAGCCGATTTAAATTTTTTGTTCGAAAGGTCTAATGCCCGACAGGTTAGACTGGGGGCATGTTCATTCTCACGGGAAATTTCAGAGTGGAGCAATAAATTTAGCTTAAAAATACTAAATATTCCATATTTTTATGTAGTTTTACTGCGGTGCATGCATCTTCAAGCTATAAAACGACGTTTTAGCGTTATATATAAATAGTGGTAAGTACTTGTTTAAAATACCAACAAACAATTTTGAGACATTAAAAAATTTTTGGATTTAGTTGAACATGGACGTTTCGGCCGAATGGCGGACGGACATGGGGGAAAATCCCACGAACATAGGGATTTGAAAAGTAAGGGCGGTCCCCCCAACCCGCCACTGTGGACAGGCCAAAGCCCTGCTGTGTACGAATAAATTTGCGTTGGCGCACATTTATTCATTTCACGTGGTTGTCCGCGCTCATCAGATGACATTCTGAATCAGAGAGCAATGTTCGTGGTCTATTTTGTGTTATAGCATACGAGACAAACGTTATTGATAATCTCGTTTTCATATGTACGCGGTCAGCAAAATTCCTGCTAAATCGCAAAATAGTGGCCGCGAACGGCGCTTACGTGTTGCTGCATCACAAATTGTGCACGGGTACATAATGTAAAATTATGATTTTTTTCTCGTTCATCGCTTTTACGATTGTGAACTGGCTTCACAAAAGAACAACCCAGGTGTACGTACCTAAAGTGGACTCATGCTTTAAATTACTCCGAGGCTACTGATATGTCTTTCTCATCCATTATTTATATTTTTGTGTGTTAATCAATACTGAATATGGGTTGACTTTGTGGAGTGGGGTGGGGGCGAACATTGCGGGATTTTGGCGAGTGGTGTGGGGGAATCGGCAAGTCTAGGGATCCCACATCCCCCACAATTGAGAAGTCAGCAGAGATAGATACACAGAAAGAGACACTAACAGAAACATAAATATACACAAAAAGGTATACAAACACAGAAGAGTAACACACATTATGTAGTAGTAAACGTAATAAATAACAAAAAGTGAGCGGTGCGATAAGCAAAGTATTTTATATCTTATTTAAATATACATGTATTTCAACTAAATATTTAGTCAATTTATATACACTAAAGCATCACGTTTTAGACATTAGATGTGAAATACACCACACAAAAAGCTAGCTAAAAATTAGCTAATTAATTACTAATATCAACTAATTAGCTAATTAACTAACTAATTAGCACACATGTTAAAATCGAAAAGCTTTAAAGTCAAATATTCATGATCAGCGACATTGAAAACCCGCAAGCGCCAATAAATCTGCAATTAAGGTGATTTTATAATTTGCATAAAAGTAAGTAATTAGCATATACAGCCAAGATTTAGAGGTCCAGAAATGCCATATTCGTGATGAGCTATATAGAAAACCTGCCATATACAATTTTTTCTATTTCTGAGCGTTTTGAAATTTTTTAAAAATTAGCTAATTAATTAGTAATTAGCTAGTTAACTAACTAATTAGTAATTAGCTAATTAACTAGGTAATTAGCATGTTCTAACATCCTCACTAGGTTCATAATCAGCATGGCGAGATGTAGCATACATACCTAGCTTTAAAGTAAATTATTCATTGAAAAATAATTTTTTTTCGAAAATGCTAAACTAGGCTAACTCGCTTAACTAATTAGTTAATTGCTAATTGAGTATATAATGCAAATTTTCACAAAATTTATATACATGTCTTGCACTTGACTGATATTAGGTCTTTCAAAAAATTAAAAGTCGGCCTCGTAGTTATTGAGCAATTCGATAGACAGACGTTACCGATTTTCCCCTTCTGATGAAAACAAAAACAAGTCGCTTCGCTCCGCTCAATAAACACAAAAATGTTTATAACCTGAAATTTATGTTAATTTGTTATATTTTAATAAGTATAACCATGCTCGTTCAGAAACACTGTAGATATATATACATAGTAAAGTAAAACTATATATATAAACAAGCAGTCATTGGCAGCAACACGTGTCGACCAAAGACATGGGCTGCCAATCCATCGAATGGGTTTCGCGTTAGTATACGTATACAATGCAGTGAGTCGTACCGCAGTGCTACGTAATCTGAAAAGTTGAAGTTGTGCGGTGAAATTCCAGATTTCTTTGGAATTATATAAGCAGCAGCAATTCTATGTTGATATTCATATATTTATGTGTTTCTGGGTTTTTTTTGCAGTGAGGTAAAAGCTGGTGCTCAAACCTTTCCAGTTTTTGTAAGTCTAATTATAATGATAGCTCTAATATTGTTTAATTAGATTTACAAAAACTCTAGGTTTTGTAAGTCTAATTATAATGATGGCTTTAATCTCGTTTAAATTTTGAAGATATATGCTCTTTAGTTTGTATTTTTAGAGTTCTGAAATCCACACAGGATGGTATGACATATTTGCTGTCGCATCGTTCGATTAGAATAGTTGCATCTGCTGATACTAATGGTTATAATAAAGACATCATGTCTCATCGCGACAGTAGCAAGGTAGGCTCTCCTTTGTTATTCGACTTTTTTGTAGTTCAACTTAATGTTTATACAATAGGCTATTTCGTCGTTTGCTTTCTGACAAATAACGGGCGCGTAGGCTCAGGAAATTAATTTGCTTTATTTGAGACTATTTTATGAATGTAATGTATTAGAAAGACAAGGGTTATAGATATATACCTCCGGAAATTTTTATATATTCTGTCCTGCTCAGGTAGAGAAGCAGTCATAAACCCAATAAAATCATTTTGAAAACAAATTGTTTAATGATTTCCGGTTTTTTCAAATAATATATACATATTTTTCATCGGTGGTCCTAGTATGAGTCAAAATGCGTCCAAGAACTTGCAGTCTAACTATATACTTAAAAGCCTCTAATTCTTTTTTAAGACGTTAATCTCAGCCGAGTTAGACGAAAATTATAGAAATTTGGCATTTCTAGTGAAGAAATTCTCTGGCTTTAGTTCGCACGAATTTGTCTTTGACAACGGAGTCAAACGATGCGATATTTGATCATCTCCGGTTATATAACCTGTTTAGATACTAAAATACCTCCATTATATATAGTTTCAGGAGATTTCGGTATTTCTTGTTGTTTAGCGTCGAATTATTTTATGATGCGAATTACGTACATATATGAGTCTAAAATTTCGATACACATACAACTCGATTCACTAAATAGGCATTTCAAATTTTTTGGAAAACCTTGAGTTTTGCAGAGTTATGGCCAAAACTGTCACGGATTACCCTTTTTGTGAATGAAATAGTGACTTTTTTTCTCATTATTTGTTTTTTGATTATGATCGCTACTGATGGCGCTGATGTATTGACTCATTGTTTTAAGCAAACTACCACAAAAGCTAAACGACAACACCAAAGAATTTTTAATTCCTTTATAACTATTAACTAACAAGACGTATTCGTACGTAATAGATATAATCAGAACGTAGTGAAACGTAGTGGAGATTGTTTTGTTGTAAGGGTGAAATCTTTTAAACTCCGTGTGTGTGTGATCAGCCATAACTCCAAAAAGTCTTAACCGATTTTCATGATATTGGGCTCATTCGAACCGGCATAGCCGTGTACATCCCCGAGCGTTTTTGATTTGGGGTCTGGTTCCGGGGTCAGGGGTCAAAATGTGGGTTTTTTGGCCCCATTTTAGTACCCTTCACGAAAGCAAGGTTATTTTTATCTTACCTATCGAAATTTTTTCTCTGGATGGTTTTGTTTCATAGTAAAATGATAAATGCCGATGCCTCTTTTTTGTTTTTCTATTAATGCTCCAGTTCTGGATTTATGGGGTGTGAGGTACGGGGTATGGCGCCCCAACGGTTCCTCGACCTAAAATTTGAAAATTTGTTCTGACGTTTTGGTCGGCTGATAAATTTTACCTGAGGGTTTTCGGGCATGGGAAACTCATTGTCGGTGCCGGTTTTGCTCCTTTTATTCAGCAAATTTCGCAAATTATTATTTTATTTAGGTAATATAAATCCACATTAGCTTTGTGTTTGTGTTACTCAAATGATTCATATCCGAATTCTTATAAAGCCGACACGAATTGGGGCTTTCGTTTTTGCCTATTTGGAGTCTTCCAGAAGTTTAGTTTAACTCTTGCCAGTGACACTGATATAAAATATGGAGATCTTTCTTCTCGAGCTATATATGTGCAATTTTGTTTGTCAGAGCAGTCATGTTCGAGATACGAGCTAAAATTTGAAAATAGCTATGAAAGAGAATTTTTTTAATCTTCACTGTTGGTTTTTTGTTTGTTCTCGGTAAACAGTGAGCTTGTAGGTTTATTTGACCCGTTAAACACGTTAACTTCGTTGTCTTAAATCTTGATGTGGTTTGTTATTGACCCTGCTTGCACAAGATGTGACATGGTTCAGTGCAAGCCTAGACAACGACATGTTCTGGGATGTTCTTGAAGTCTATGGATTGGATAACTTAACAATCAGGTACTTCCTATCCAAGGCCCGATGTCACGTAAGGACTGCCAAAGTGGTGTTATAAGAAAGCGAAATAGGAAGAATTAACTAGAAATATATAACAGAGAAAATCGGATTCGTTGCTGGACAATTCAACAACTGGCACTTGGAACAAATTCGAAGCCGTAAGTTTGTGGCGATCAGTGCTGACGTCGATTCGAACCATCGCGAAGATGTTCCAGAAGAACGTTGTCCATTGCTAATTGGACAACATATATGACGTTTCATTACAATAGTGTTGTCTTGATCTTATTGAACGATTCATGTCCATGTCACATTTACAACATTCTAGTGCATACGTGTATTTGTAACTTTTCTGTATATAAACTGTGAAATTGATCATTAAATTTACTTCTCGGAACTAATCCCAGCGCCTTCGTTTCGCAAGTCCGACACAATGTCATTCATCACATCGATACCAAAGGCCCGCCGGTCCATAGCCACCCTCGTCGAATCCATACGACCAAGCTGAAAGCTGCAAAGGACGAATTCGATCATGTGCTGGAACTCTGCATTATCCGTCCGTCTTCAAGCTGGTTTTCGTCACCGCTCCATATGGTTCCGAAGAAAAATCGGGATTGGCGACTACCGTGCTCTCAACTGCACAGTTTCGGATCGTTATCCTATCCCACATATTCAAAACTTCACGGCAACGCTCGCCTGCAAAAGCGTCTCTTCCAAGGTCTATTTGGTCCGAAGACAGCAATTACAACACCCTTTGGCCTCTTCTAGTATGTTCGCATGCCCTTTGGCCTCCGAAACGCTGTGCAAACATTTCAGCGCTTCATCGACCAGGTCATTCGAGGCCTCACCTTCTGTTATGCGAACCCCGACGACATCCTCGTGGCGAAGGACAATGCTCATGAACATCAGAGTCATCTTAGACAACCCTTCACGCGGCTAGATCAATTTGGTATGACAATCAACACCGACAAATGTCAATTTGGTGCGACATCGTTGGAAATTCTTGGCGACCTCGTCGACTCGAGAGGCATCGTTCCCCATGAATCAAAGGTCCAGTCGATCAAGGAATTTCCACTGCCGCAAAGCTCAAAGAAGCTACAAGAATTTCTCGTCATGCTTCACTTCTACCACCGATTCATTCCTCGGTGTGCGGCAATCGTGATGCCTCTAACGTCAGTGGTGCAAGAGGCTAAAGCAACCAAGACATTGCAATGGACAGAGGCAAGAACGTCAGCCTTTCAATTCTACGAAGAAGCCTTTTCACAAGCAACACTTCTGGTGCATTCGCATCCAGATTTGCCGATAAACATTCTGGTCGATGCATCCAGTGTCGCGTTGGGAGCCGTATTACAGCAACAAATCGTCGACGAATAGCAGCCGCTATCCTTTTTTTTCGAAAAAACTCTCACCGGCAGAAAGCCGCTACAGCACCTTTGGCTGAGAGTTATTGGCAATCTACTCAGCAATACGACACTTCCGCTACATGGTCGAAGGGCGAACATTCCATGTACTCACCGATCATAAGCCGCTCATGTTTTCTCTTCAAAATCGATCGAAGCGCCTTTCGCCTAGAGAGATGCGACATCTCTCCTGCATCGCTGAATGCACCAACGACATCAGACACATAATTGGAAAAGAAAATACGGCTGCCGACGCCTTACCACGAGTCGGGGTCATATAAATGAAATCGATTACAAAGACCTGGCCAAATCACAAGCAGCCGATGATAACCTAACTGCCCGGAGAGCGAGACGAACGAATTTTCGCTGAAATTCAAATGCGTTCCGATTCCAATGTCCGAAAAGCCAATACTTTGCGACATTGCGATGGGCATACCCCGACCTTATCTCCCTGAAAAGTTTCGTCAAATCGCCTTCGACAGCCTACATTCGCTGTCTCACCCCGGCAGTCGTGCTACGCAACGACTGCTTACTGAACGCTTCTGTTGGCCAGCAATCAACAGAGACGTCCGTCAATGGGCAAAGATATCTATCGAATGTCAACGAACAAAGGTTCATCGGCATACAGTTGCCCCTTGGCGACATTCACGATGCCTCATCGACGGTTCGATCACATCCACGTGGACATCGTTGGACAGCTCCCCTCTTTAAATGGTCAATCATATCTTTTGACGATCATCGACCGTTTCAGTAGGTCGCTGGAACAGATATCAATCCCCGACATCACAGCCCAAACGGTCGCCAAAGCCCTTATCTCCGGCTGGATCGCTAGATTTGGTGTGCCCAAGCTTCTAACGTCCGACCGTGGCAGACAGTTTGAGTCGTAGCTTTTCAAAGAACTCACGAACACCCTTGGCGTCAGTCATTTCAAGACTAACTTCATACAATCCTATCGCAAACGGATTGGTTGAGCGTCTTCACTGACAACTAAAGTCGTCAATCAAGGCCCACATTGAGCTCCAAAGATGGACCGAACTACTACCGCTGGTTCTGCTCGGAATACGATCATTTGTCAAAGAAGACATTGTAGCAAGCGTATTCGAAATGACCTATGGAACTGCCGTACGGCTGCGTGGCAGAAGCAGGAGCAAAAAGGGGCAACAACTCAACCCATCTTCATTTGTGAACCACCTCCATTCTACGTGAATCAACTCTAGCCTACTCAAACAAGAGCCGCTGATCGCCCAACATTTATCCCAGCGACCTTGAACAAATGCGACTTGTTTTTATCAGGGTCTACGCCGTACGGAAACCACTTCAAGCGCCTTATATCGACCCGTTTCTAGTCATCAAACGCGACGGCAAGTTTTATACCGTAAACGTCTTAGGCAGTCCCCAAAAGATAACAATCGATCGTCTCAAACCGGCTTCCCTCGATGCTGCGACACCGGACAAATCCATCGACCAACCGCCATCGACGGCTATTAGTGGTCTCCAAAGAAGTCCGACAACCCGCTCGGGCAGGTCTATTCGCTTCCTCGTTCGTCTCGGCTTCTGACGAAGCCAAATCTGGCGGGGAAGCGATGTGGCAATCAGTGCTGACGTCGATTCGAACCATCGCGAAGATGTTCCAGACGGCGTTGTCTATCATTAATTGGACAACATATATGACGTTTCATTACAATAGTGTTGTCTTGATCTTATTGGACGACTCATGTCCATGTCACATTTAGAACATTTTAGTGCCTACGTGTATATATATGTAACCGTTCTGTGTATAAACTGTGAAATTAATCATTAAATTTACTTATCGGAATTGCTATACATCGTGCGTCAACCCATAAGTCCATTGTGCAGCGCTAAAAATAATTTTTATGACACCGAGAAAACACGAAGCCGCAGTATAGTCGGGAAGCAGACGAGTTGGGGGATTACAGATAGAAGCTGAGGGAATTACAGCAGAAAGTGGTCCGATAGTCCGCAGAATTTAGTGAGGCAATCTGGAATATGCTAGAAGGGTCGACGAAAGTAAAAGTGAAGGCTGGCAGGACTTTATGACAATAATTCCCCCACGTGATAACATCTCCAAAATATTCAGAACAATGAAGAAGATAATTGGCAACAACAATTATTGTAGTCGACTACTCCCCTAGAACACAAAAGACGACACCTGTACACCGACGCTGCCTAGGTAAATTTATTTTGTATGGTATATGCCCATGTTTCGCTACTGTATATGCCAAAGGAAGGTTCCATACAGTGTACAAAACTTTGCTATACGAAAAACTGGTGAATCTTGGACTGCGTATATATGTCATGCCAACTAGATTCCTTAATTCCTCTGTGATCGACTTGTTATTGTAGTATTGGCTCCTCTTTTGTGATAGACGGATTCAGTGTTCTTCCATAATATCTTAGTCAAGCTTCAAAAATTTTGCCGCTTCACAAAGTTGTAACCATTGGCTTTCTACCGTGAGCCGGGTAGGATTAGCAAGACATGCGAACAGGTGGAGAGTACATTTGTTGTTGAAAAATTGCAATATTGAAACTAGTAATATTCGCGGAACGGTCCCGATCGACTATAAAATTTGTAAAAATTATCGTCTCCTATCACTAGTCATCTTTTACGCACCTCGAGCACATGACGAGCTGGAGCGAGCCGGGTAGTTTTTTAGTGAATATAGTTTGAAAATGAATTTTTCAATTACAAGTTTAGGATCTCTTCTAATTAAAAACCGGGAATTTTTTCAGTATGTCAGTGTAAAGCCTACCATACTGGAAACTGGAAATTTGATATTAAAATCCCTGAAATGCCGGGAAATTTGCCTTCAGAAATGTACGTAGACCCTGTCGTACGTATGGAATACGGGAAGCGCTGGATGCCATGAACTTGCAAAAAACCATATAAATTGTAATTTCTTAACCGTATAGTGTAAATTATGACACTAGCACCACAACTACTTGCAGCTATGTAGATGGCGACTTGCTCTACAAAATGAGCAGTAGCACCCATATAGGCCGATAATTTATGGAGATATTACCGCTTTCGTGTATTTCGGTCTAATGTGCTCATTCACAAACCCATTTTTTCTCTACCCTGCGTCGTAAATAAAGACAATATATATACTGCAGTATACCATGCACAATTATATAGAGATGATTAATTCCAACAAAACGAGACCAACAACACCAATGTAGATCTAGCGATTGCAGAGATACTTCCGTTTTCGTGTAATCTGGGTCCCATGGCCCGTTCAAAAATCTATCTTGACTCAATCCTGCAGCGTAAGTAGTGACACCGTTTGCACTCAAAGAAGACGACCACGCAGTTATAAATATTGTCGCGACCATTACGTGAATCCGGCACATTCTTCTTTTTGGTCGTAGCTATCGTGGTTTTTGTCCATAACTTAGGTTACCGTGATTTTTAACCATTTTGGCCGTATTTGATTATTTGTAACATTTAAACTAAAATATTTGTGATCTAAGAAATGCATATTCAGAGACGTTTCATGTACAAATTTCCAACTTTTGGACCTAATTTATTTCCTAATCCGAGCTATTATTCCACACCTTCTGGTTAGCGTTGAAACCAGCATCAGCATCCAACCTTACCCAAGGTATCCAAAGTTTCCACTTTATGGCCGAATTTAAATATTTATTCTAAGTATTTCGTATTTTTCCTTCTGTTATTTGATCCCAGTTTTTTCAGTGGTTGCGGGACGAAGGCATGTTACCAAATCACCGTGTGTGTGCTGCCTAGTTGGTTTCAGGTGATTCGCATTGAGGCCATAAAGATACGCAAAATACATCAAATTTCTACTGTTGGCTTGTTTTACGTTTGCAAGGACTACATTTTACAGAATCTTTGCATATCACGCCTCTGCTTGAGCTCCGATGTTTCTCTGACATGCACGTATGAATGGCCAGAATACTCTATATAGAAACAGTCTGCTACTGTTTTCTGCCAACCCTGTTTGGATATTCGAAATTTTCGAACTTCCTACGTTTGGGTAGAATTGGGTATTTCGAGCCGTTTTCGCAAATTTTCTGATTGCCTCGTTTTGGTCAAAGTTTCCCCAATCTGTCGTCGCTAGTCTTTGCCACAATGATAAAAATAAGATATGCTACGTACGTTTGGATGTGATGTCTCTATATCTGTTTTCGTTCAATAAATATAAAAGCAATGTGACAGAGGTGTGCGCCATCAAGTTTTAGTTCTTTAATATATGAATTAACTAAAATTGTAATTTTGCTAAACGCATATTAAACTTATTGAATGTATAAATGTATATTAAGCTAATTGAATGTATATTTTATCTATATAGGTGAAAAGCAACGTAGTCGTCGATTTTGGATGGGAAATTACACAATACAACGGTCGTCTGGTCCATGTGCATAAAGATGGGCACTTCATTGCTTATTCACTTCTAGGTAATTACTAGTAATTCGCCAGCGATGGCGAAACCGAGCGAGCGTGGTTTCTTTTTTAAGTTATTTTGTTTAGTCACCTATAACAGGCTGTATTTGATAAAGACCTGAACCCATTGAAAACTCTGAAACCTCGTCGACAATAAACATACGAATAACAACTGACAACGCATCAAGTGTTCGTGCTGGTCTCTAGATAACCAAATCCTCGTATTCAGCTTATCAGGAAACCTATACAGACAATTCTTGATGACGTAGCCAAACAACTGAAGAAAGATTGTATTCTGGAAATAGAGTTCATTGACCCTAAATTCTTTGGAAGCATCATTAACAATAATGAAATCTGCACCATGGACACTAGATAACAAAATCATTATACCGACCTTAAAGATATCAATATTGGATCATTTTTGACCCCTGCACGCAATACATAATCAGACAAATGATAACGCGCTGAATTTTGAAAATCGGGTTTGTCGCCCAGAATACCCATGAAACCACCAAGAAAAGGTATAATATAGTCAAGTAGGACTCTTGATAGCAAAACCATGGTATCCAGTGGGCTATATAACGTAATAGGGATTCATTATATAGCAAAAACAAGCAATATCACGGCGAAAATTGATAAATCGTTATTTCTGGCAGAGTGTCGATGATATTCGGACCCACGACTGCCCAGAGAGTTGTCCCATAAAAAAGTCGTAGTGAGCAAAGCTGTAGACCTCGATGAGCTGTTTTCCATGCGAAGCTTGTGTTGCGAGATATGAGCTGCGAAAGACTGGCATCCGTATGACCAGATTTGGCAAAGAACCCTTAAAAGCGTGTTTCTTGCTATTTTGACCCGTAAGATGGGTGAGAGCTGTTCGCGTTGAACTTAAGGGTACATCGTCATCACTTTTGCTATCGAAATAAAAAAATTAGAAAATTAAATTAAAAAATCTATTCTCAGATGAGTTATGAATGACAGAAACAGATAGAAAACAAATTTTCACGATTTTTCTCCTTAACGCCCTCAGTGGAAACTACGCTCGCTCCGTTTTAATAATATATCTGGAACCGGAATTGCGTTACAATTTTCTTTGAAAATTTCAACATCTGTTGCCCCAGTGATGGTTCAAACATACATTTTTATCTTTGTTGTGTAGTATCTTGTGTTCAATTTTTGTTTCAAAACTGGACAAAATTAAAGTTAACAAATTGACTTCGCCTACTAATTGTTGATCTTAACCTTGTAGGAATTGATTACCGTAACATTAATAAAGCGATGTAATGATGGTAATTGCTGTTTAACCACGTAGACAGCTGCGATTTGTATGTTCGCACATTTGGCTCAATTGATGACGTGTTGAATTGCATAGCTCATGCGCGGACATCTGTTACAAGATAGTAACCTGGCTTTAAAGAAGAACCCATGTGTAACGGGCCGAAAAGGGGATTACGCGTTCTTAAGAAGCACGGAAGTAGGAATTGAATTTCCCACCGTAACATAAGTAAATCAGAGTTTGTGACATTAGTGGGAACTTGTCTAGCATTACTTACCTCATACGCAATCCAATGCGTATGCATTTCTTGAAAATTAGGACATACTGACGCTAAAAACCGCTTCGCCTCGACCAGTTTGTGTGCATTCCTGATATAGTGTTTGAAAAATGTAGAGGGCCACGATAGTACCTTCATCTCGTGCAACTATGAAGAAACTTTTTAGAAAATTGAGCACCTTAGTGACTTTGGGATCGACAGACTAGGCCAACTTTTATGCGGACTGAACTTAAAGCTATGGCTGAGGTTTACTATACCGAAAACTTGTTCTTTACACGCACTACGGTTACAAATTGACAAAAAGGCAAAAACTTTTGAAATTAATAAATGACAAATTTAAAAAAAATTACAGTTTGAGGAGTGATTTTTTTGTAATAGGCCGCTAAGATTTGTCTTATTTGATCAATAAATAACTCCATAATTATGATAGTTCACCACCAACAATCAAGAAACTTGCGTTGTAAAAACTTAGAAATTTTTACTTTTTGAGGTATTTCTTTAAACTTTGGCTCAAACCGATAAAAAGTGCATAGTTGTAGCTCTATATAGGTGGTCTCCATTTTTCGCTACGAATCTTCTATCATGTGATATATAATCACGAATGATACAAATTAAAAAAAATGATATTTGACCCCTTTGAGGCCCATTAGTGACCCAGAAGACATGATCAGAACATTTAATGTGTAATAAATGGCACAAATAGAGAGTATTTGTGATCAAATAAAGAAATTGTGAAGATCCCTTCGCTGATGAGTTATGAACTCCACTGATGGAGAAAAATAAATCTTTATGGCTTTTGTAGCTAGCAAAATTATTAGTGGAAACTTCGCTTGTTTTCAATATGGAAATATTTTAACGATTTGTTGCACCGCATTAGAAAATTTGAAGATTTTTTAACCAAAAATAATGAGAAATTAGCATATTTTTACCCCTATAGTGGAATATTCGTTAATTGAAATGGAGCATGCGGAGCTTCCACTGAGACCGCTAGGGGGAAATATCGTGAAATTTTTTTTGTCTGTCGCTGTCATTCATAACTCATTTTCGCATTGGCGGATCTCTACAATTTTTTGTTCGATGTGACAGCGATGTGCCCTTTAGTTGAACGCAAACAGCTTTGACCCCACAAAATGGCAAAAACAAGGTTTTAAGGGTTCTTTGCCAAATTTGGTCAACCGGGTATCAGTACTTATATCGCCACACAGACATTGCATCGAAAAATGGAATGCAGGATTAGCTCATCGAGATTACAACTTTGCTGGCCATATATAGTTTATGTCGGACAACTCCCTGGGCCGTTGTGGGATCGAATATGGTTCATCGTCCTTTTGGTAGAAATATAGATTTTCAAATTTCGCCGTGTTATTGCTTGTTTTTACTTTACAATGAGTGCATATTAGGTTATTAAGCACGCTGGATACGGTGGTTTTTCTCTCTAGAATCCAATTTTAGCAGGGAGTAACCGGAATTCCGGTTTCGGTTCCGGCGAAAATCGTGTTCCGGTTGCGGTTCCGGCAAAGGGCAAAAACCATACCGGAACCGGAATTCCGGTTTAAAAATTTTGCTGGAAATTTTCCACGTTTTTTGCTTCATCCTGTAATCCAAACATATGTAATATATTATACAATGATCAAGCTCCAATACAACCAAGCAAAAGAAAAGATTAACTAACCAATTTGCCGTGTGAAACGTAAGTAGGGCACATAATTTGAACAGGAATTTTTCATAATAACCAGTAGGAGTTTGTTAAATCAAAACCAGGTCGATGCTTGTAGCAGCTATTTTACACATCTAGAAGTCTGTCGGATACGTTAGAATTAAACCGGTCCAACTCGGTAACAGAGTATGGCTCACGCAGAAGTACTTAGGGTATGCTTGGCTAACATAAATTGCGTCAAGCACCCGTCAGTGCGCTTGTAAACTTGATAAATCAGTCTAAATTGAAGTAAACTAACGTTATCTGCATGTAATATCGACGTGACGCTGCTGCACTGCGCACTTCCCAGACGCAATGCCCATACGACCCCGGCTATCGTGACTTCAAGGGCGGACCTGATGGGTTTCAATCACGCGAATGTCTTTTCCCACGCGAGTCAGGCCCAAGAAATGACGGAGCTTAGCAAGCCGCAGGAGCGCTTCACAGGATGTGTTCTGATCCTGCCGGACGGGTTGCGCACGTAGTCTACGAGGTACTACCTTTGAGGTCCCCAGGGAGGTCGGCTCCGTCACCTGCTCACAGGCCAAAGAGACCGTACCACTATTCCCTCTCCACGTCTAACCCGGGAAGTGTAAAATCCTTTCTAACTTTCTAAAAATGGACAATTATTTGTTTTGTTTTAGCCAGTGGCCCCCACTAGGGTCCGACAAATCCCTAGACGTTTAACGTCGGATCCGCGCGTATCTAATTTCCTAGTTTGGGTGCTCAGCGTGAGTCTAAAATTTTCTTTTCTAATGAGTCGCACCAGTCGTACCTATACAACAACAATGATTAATAAACTAATTTGTAATCGGCGAGTCACGCTCAGGTTTGCTTCTTCGATGCGCGTGTCAAACCTGAACGTGGGTCGTCGATCGGGGTGACGGATTTCAAACCCCTTCAATTCCTATCGCTACAGTGGGTCAACAAAACACTTACACAATTCGGGTTTTCAGCGAGCATTTATTGATGAGTTACACAAAAATTTACGGGTACGCGGACAGATACATATTGTACGGGCAGATACAATAGCGTTATGTCACATTTATAGCACGCTAATACGTAACAAGCAGAGCATCGGTTGGGGAGGGTCGCGGAGTCATCGCCTTTTTCATGGAACTCACACAGCTGAGTCAAAACACGGCATATACTGTGAAGCCTTATCTTATGACAGCTGCGCTTACCTTACTTATGAAAAACAGTAGTGGGTGAAGTTAAGATTAGTACTAATGGGTGCTACGGTTAGTTATCGACATCATGAAGGCGCCATCGAAATAACTAGTGGCTCAGTACTACATTCGCTGACAATGTTGGGTACTCCGATACACAATAGGTTCAGGTAAGCGAAAGGCGGAACGAGGCGGGGATACGGGGATGAGCGTGCAACGGGACGTTTGCGAGACTTCATCTTGCTCGTGCAAATCACAAACTTATGGTACATAATGATCAGGTAATTGAATTCGCAATTAGTAGCGATACGGTTAACTTATGACAACACAACACAATAATGGATACGACAATGCTTGAGGATATCATGACAAGAGTATGCAATATTCCTTGGTACGACTCCTAAGTGTTTTTCTAAGTGTGCGACAACGGTACGCTACAAGATTTTCTCCTACTCGCATACATACATACAATCCTTTGGGTGACCATGGAAAATCTGTAATGAAATGTCCAAAAACTCTACTCAATTTTGATGCTCGTTCCCTATTAGATTATTTTATGAACACAACAGCAATAAGGTCTTAATTAACCGAATTCTTCGATCCAAGTCACTAACAGAGCAGACGTTTCAAATACGCCAAAGTGCGTTACAACAGCAGGAAAAGGAACGATCAGGCGGACGGGCCTTTCGTACAACTTACGGGGTCCCGGTTGTATGAGCTTGGGACTAAGTTTTGAGCGTTTCTTAATGCAGGATTTGATTCCATTTACTACGCGGATGCTACACTGGAGTGTAATCAGGTTAAGTAATATTCGTGACGGGGTCTCGCAGGCTCTCGGCATCGATCCAATGGTACTAAAGTTTACGTTATTTTGACTTAAAAATGTTCCTATTTGATACTGAAGTTTGACTGTTATTTCGAGAAGTTTCTGCTCGACGCAACGAGGCAATAATTGGAGGCCCCGGTTGATAAAACAACCGTAGCCATTTTACTAGCTTAATCCTAGTCGGTAGATATCCTCAGACTAATTGATCTCCTAATTTTCGATCGAGAATTGAGCTTAAATTCCGTAGGGGCTGGAGAAAACCTACCATTCGCTATATCTTTCTAAATTACCAGCCTTTTTCGACGACCTTTTGCATGGATGCTGGGTTTGACCTTCTACTTCGAATTCCTAGGACCGGGTCAACGGTCCTCATAAAAATTGGTCGGTCGGGCCGAGACCCGATAGACCCGACATCGCGTCTAGCGACGTCGTCAATTTTATTTCTCTAAAACTCTACCACTGCTATCAAATTTACCAACCCTGGTAAATTTGATACTTTCGCTGCAGCTGCCGTATATCGGAGATTCAAGTCTCCGACGGCTTTCGTGCTACTGAACTGCTATATATTCAAAGAAAGAAGGAGAGATAGACTCAGAAATATGTGCAAAAGCAATACCAAAACCGAATTGCAAAACTGTATATAAAACTGCACAAAGCAGAGTGCTCTATGAAACTTGTGTCGACCCTGAGCGGATTTTGCTCTGCCTGGGTCCATAATTTTCATAATTTTTGAATGAGCCACGGCTTTGCCGGGCTTACTAACTCAAACGGACGGCTTAACGGGCCTTTGTTGATACTGCAAAAATCGTCGAGATTCCTGGAAAGAATTTTACCTTATAAACATTTCATATTTCAGGTGGGGGCGGACTCCTATCGGGTCATCGGGTTTGCAATTCCGACATGATAAAGTTAAAGTTTATGATTCTATCTTAAAGCAGACAGGCTTGCGAAGAAACTGCGAGAGTTTCCCCAAGATTCCTGAAGGGAATCCGTAAATATTTTAATTTTGACTATATTTCCACATTTTGACAGGGTCAGGCCATTTCCAGGCCATCGGGTTTGTGATTCCGATATGGTAATGTCAGGTTTCAGGGCGGTGTCCAATAGTGGACATCCTTTCAAAGAAACTGCGAAAGTTTCAGCGAAATTCCTGGAGAAATTCTTAAAATATTTTACTTTTAATCTTAATTTCACATCTTGGTGGTGTTAGGCCACTTCAAGGCCGTCGGGTTTCAGTTTCCGAGTCGAAATCAATAGATTTTATAGATCGATTCAATGGTAAACAATACTATAAAGAAACGGCAAAGGATTCAGCTGTATTCCGGGAGTAAATCCAACGGTACTCGACTTTTCACCTTACGGTGGGAACGTGTCCCTTTCTTGGGTTGTCGGGTTTATGTTTCCGATGTGATATTTAATTGTGTTGATCGCCCAATCGATAGCTCGGATCCTCCTCGGGATCAGTGTAGAATGCCATCTAAATTTTTGGGACAGATCTCTAGATAAACCGAATTTCCTATTTTTAACAGGGGCGAGCCGTCACGCTCGCGGGCCATTATGTCGGTGTAGAGTTTTAATGGGCAACGTTGCCTATAGCGTTATTAACCCATTTCTGATGCGTATTCCGGTCCTATCCATGTAAAGCAATCCACAAATGACGAATAACTCCGATCAACAAAAATCAGTATAACTGGACGGACTCTCGTCCAGGTAAAATCGTAAAGCGTATAAAATCTTGAAAGCCACCTTTGGCAAATCCTAAATAAATCAGGCTCGTTCGTGTATGACCGTGGATGATTCGGAGTACTAGTCGAGGTGTCTCGTTTAGCCAATATACTTCCATGTAAAATGGTTGTTTAACCTCGGTCAGCTCAAAGAAATTTTTCCTGACTTCTAACTCGACTCAGGGAATCATGTAAAAAGAATCTCAACGCGAGTGTCGCGTTCGTTTGTATCCTAACTCACGGACCGAGGGAGGTCCAGTACGACTTCGGGTGTTCAGTCAAATCATTCGAGCGGGCGGCCGCGACTACGGGTCGGCGGGACGAGCTAGGGCGGACAGGGCTATCATGCAAAAGCCAAGTGTGGACAGGGAGTCCACGAAGACTTGGTTTCATTTCTGATCAATGCGTTTTCTACGGTATCCTAAGAGCTGCTACGGACGTACTTAACCTAACTAATTACAATACTAAGATAGCCTAGGGTAGTCTCTCCCTGTCCACACTTACAGCGCTTGGGTCTTTGTTCCAGCATCCATCGCCCATCCGTACGCACGATCCAACGCAGAAGCCAAAATCGAGAAAACCATAAGACGTAAAACAAAGCCGAAACATTTAAGGTAATAAGCGCTGGAGTCGGTCTGCAAAACGACCGAACTCCACGCTGCCGAAGCCGTACTGAACTCTGCTTAATTGATGCGAGTCTGCTTTTATACTCGGACATTTAAAATTTCGAATTTTTGAAATTTGGACGGTTGGAGTGCTTATTCAGCACTTTTCGTCCATTTTCTGATCTAATATGACCGAATTAAATCAATACTCTTATCGGTCACATTCCAATCATATTTGAGAAAATTTTATGTCCGAATCTTACCTAATTAATATAACTTACTACTCGTTTAATATTAAGCTCATTATAATCTTCTTTAAACTTAATATGGAAACTGCTAGAAACTTCGGTACACAACAGCATTTTACAAATTCAAACGATAAGCTACCAACTGACGCGTCGTACTAAACCGCTAAATACAGTGAACGGTACATTAACTTCGAGGTCACATTAGCTCAAAGATGCCGACACACTGGGCCGACAGTTCGAATATAATACCAACTTCATACGATTAGAGTAAAGCAGCTATAAAGCAGCTCAGTATACAAATGAAGCGCTACACACATATATATGTATACCAATACTAGTTTGAATTCACACAAACTGCAAATAAAACTACTTTGACTTGTTCGGCAAGCTAACATACCCCCAGCCAAAATTACTAGCAGCCTCGTGCATTACTTTCAGCTCTTCAAGCCTACGACGGTGTGCCACTTCCATAGTAAATGCCGGCGTTAATGTTAATTTTATAGTAAACGAAACGGGTCGAGGTTGTTTGTTCAAAACATCGAAATTCACTAATACAAGCGACAGCCAGCTAACTATAAACTTCAGATTCCTGATAAGAAACTTTATATAATTCATATATAAATTTTATATAAATCCAATACAGCGTTATTAACTCAAAACCTTGTACTGTTTACAAGTTCCAAGCGGTCAACAACGTTACAAGCTGGACAGACAGTGCTGACACTATAGACGCTGCGGACATAAACGTCTATTTTAGCTTTATATCAAATCGACATACAAGCTGAGGACCTTCCGAAAAGAGAAAACGCTGCTTAAGTAAACAAAAAGAAGAAAACGAGGGCAGAGGGTTAAAAAGAGGGTGTGGGTTCCTGGGCGATGGCCAGAGTGCCAAACCACACCCGGATTCGGATTCAGTATGTCCGTCCGGTTGAGATGATATGTAACAGGACCGTATTCGGTCCTCAGGGGGGAAAATAGACTCTCGGGGGAGGGTCCATGCCAAATTTTTCTCCGGGTAGGGTGTTTAAACGGTTCCCCTGGGTTCGGGGTACACTTTTCTGGGGCGTTTTATATATCTTTGGGTTCGTCTCGACAAGGGGAATCTAATGAGGGGTGACACGCCTGTCGGGGCGTTAGTTTGAAATCTTCGTACGGGGTACCTAAAAGTGGGCGCATCTAGACCCGTCCGGGCTCAAATGAAAGCCTCGGGTCTGGGGATTCTCACGATACCACTCACACGGTTCTCTGTCCATAATTCGTCGGATTATTTAGTTAATTGTATTTTACCAGTTTACTCGTATACTAATTTGTCCCTAAGTCCGTGGATCCGGGTCGGATTTCCACGAAACCGGTCTCATTAGAAAGACCGTAAAATTTCCTACAAGAAATGTTGAGTACAAAATTTTCGAATTCTCATCGGTTCCGGAGTTATGGACCGGAGCCGATATTTTCGACACCAAATTCCCTTAAATTTTCATTTTAAATTTTGTTTTATCTTACTGAATTGTGCAGTGACAATGATAACATTGAACACTGGGAAACTTGATACTTTCGGTTTCCTCTTATATTTTTTCAGAAAATTTGTCGATTGCTGTTCGCTTTCGGGCGGACAGCCACATTTTTTGTAGTCCTCATTCGTGAGGACGGTCGTGACGGGAGTCCGTCACGGCCAGTTATTTCCTATAAAAATTTGCAACTCGTTTTGAGGTCCTACCGCTCGGGGTAGGGCAATTCCTACGTAGATGCTCAGTCTGGGTTCGGCGAGGGAGTCGTACCGTCCTTAAATTCCCTGCAAATAGAGCATGGCAAGGGTTCACCATGCTCACGTTCTGTGCCTATAAAACATCAGTTTAGGTGCGTGAAAATTCCCTACAATCCCTGCTAAAAACACGTTAAATACTTTACACTCCTCTGATCATACTTCCAGCCTAAAATTCATCAAAAATAACGACAAAGTACGGCAAACGGTATACATAAATTCCTGGCCAATCAAAGGCGCTTTTATGGCCTGACCAGTCGAATAACATAGTACAATCATGGTACAAAATAAGCATTATACGGTATACAATGACAATATGGCCGCCTACTATACAACGAACGGCATAAATATGGTACAACATTTAGACATATGCATATCCGGTTAACAATTCATCCCAATCAGTCTGATAGCTTAGGTACCTGAAAATGCATGTGAACAACAATAACGGTTTCACTGATACACGGCTATGTAATACAAGCATGGTAACATATCGAAAATGTGCCTTTATGGCCATCAAACGAATAACAATAACGATGATAACGATGCGTAATTCAAATATATATATATATACATATATACGATAATGCCTTTATGGCCAATGATACGACATAAAAATCATGACATTGTCACTAGGTACATATATCGAGGCGTGCCATCGGGGCACTACAACAGATGGATACAAAGAACTGTGTATACGGTTATGTTTTCTCGACAAATATCCATCCCTAAAATAACCATACCGATACCCATTTCGATCAAAACGTCGTCGGCGGTGCAGGCCGAAATACTGAAATACAAGTCGGTTACATAGCGGGACTCTTTGGATCTGATTATTCCATTTTCTTATATATAGATATATGGTGCGATTGAGTTTGTTCCAATTACGTACGTATATACCTTGATTTTGATTCTGTTCCACTTTTCTACGTATATGTCCGATGATTTCTGATTCATTGTAATTACGTACTTACATAACCTTATTGCTCTTGCGAGTTATTTCGATTGCTAATTTACGTATATACTGCGGTTCAGGATTTGTGCCAGTTAGGCGATCTTCTATGAGGTGACAACAGGGTTTCATGGTTAATGGATCTATATATGGAGAAGCTCAATTTACATATTTGTTTGCGTTCAGAGGAGGTTAATTGGTTCTGCTTACATAAATGTACGTATTATAGGGCGAAGGTGGGTTCCGTACCCTTTTGGGCTATTCCTGTCGGGTGTTCCGGGTTGGGGAGAAACTGGTGACAGAATTCAGAAATGTTGACCACTGTACACGTGGTCATGATTATTGGGGAACTCGATTAAATGTTGACCATTACGCTATGGTCGGGATTTTTAGTAGTCGAATAAATGTTGTCCATTACACTGTGGACAGGATTTTTTGTATTCGGAAAAATGTTGTCCATTATACTGTGGACGGGATTTTTTGTATTCGGAAAAAATGTTGTCCATTATACTGTGGACGGGATTTTTTTGTATTCGGAAAAAATGTTGTCCATTATACTGTGGACATAATTATTGGTGGTCGGAAAAATGTTGACCATGGCACTGTGGTCAGATTTATTTTTGTTCGAAAAAATGTTAACCATTGGGGTGTGGTCAGATTTATTTTTGTTCTAAAAAATGTTAACCATTGGGGTGTGGTCAGATTTATTTTTGTTCTAAAAAATGTTAACCATTGGGTGTGGTCATATTTATTTTAAATGTTGACCATTATCGTGTGGTCAGGATTTTCGTAAAAGTTGACCATTGCTATGTGGTCAAGATTATGGATTTTCGATAAAAGTTGGCCATTAGGCTGTGGTCAGGATTATCCACCTCGTAACGATCCGTAAGGATCTGTTACATTTTGGGGAAATAATTGATAGATATCGAACATCAGTATCTACGCCGTATGACAAACAACTCGATGTAGTTTCTTAAAAAATTAAGCTAGGCATATCTGTTCATTCGTTCCTCAGCTATATATCCGTTCAAAACAAAAGTCCAACGATAGAATAGAGCATATTGGTCATACGACAGAATAATTTTATTTTAGTGGCGAAAAATAATTTCTAACTCGTTGTTTTGGTGTCGATTTTATTGAAAACGGTGTCGGTGTTGTACATTAGACATAAAGCCTAGTCTATATACAAAGCGATAAACACATTGCTAAAAACGGCAAGCAACGCAATTCACAAGTAATGTTCGGTAAACGTAGTTGGATAATCCAAAGGCGACAATGGAAGTAATGTTCGGTAAAAGTAGTTGGATAATCTAAAGGCGACAATGGTAGTTCGGAAGAAATGCTGTCGATTTTAACTGAACGATTGGAAGGTTATAATTTTTGTAGGTTTATAGATTTCACGATATATAATATCGGATTTGAAGTTGTGTCTGTCAGATTTTGACCGATGTCTACCGTGCCCTAGAACTTAGCACAGTTTGCTAGCCTGTCCACAATGGGGAACCCGCTCGCTCCCGTGCCCCACTTTCCAAATTACCATGTTAGTGAGATGTCTTTCCACCCACTCGCCCAAAACCCCCATCTTCAACTCAATCCAGTAATTTTTAGTGTCCCTAAATTTATATTTTCTAATGCTATGATCATATTTTATAGCCTGAAGATACTTCTTAATTGCACGACAGTAAAACTGTATGAAAATATAGAATTTAATTTTGCATTTTTACCCCAAATTTATTCATCCTACTCTGGAAATTTCCCTCGAGAATGAACAGCCCCTGAAGTTTCCCCATTTTTAGGAAGGCTGTGGACGGGCCTCGTTTATGCCTGTTTCGAGTTTAAGCGAAGTGAGAATCTAACCTACATCACGTATACTCGATATTTGATCAAATATCTATTTAATATTTGGATCAGATTAGGTTGCTCATGGATTTTTGTAAACTTTTGGGATCGTTTGTGTCACGTCCGTGCATAAGCAAGTCTCATTTTGTTCGCGCCTTGGCTGAACAATAGCTTCCCCCCCCAAAGGTTGAAGCTTAAGCCTACGTAGCTTGGAGTTACAATTAAACATTAAATATGTGATTTTTCAAAAATCGATGAGAATTTTGTAGAATAGTAACACTCCTGGTCATACTCTAGTACTTTGCCTTACCTAGTTAGGTTATCATCTTTCGGCTTGGAGGGATATCTGGGTGTATTTGCTACCTCCAAAGTTGTTTTTTCCGGGGAGGAACGCATCGATTAGTACACCTAAGTTTCTTTGACAGGTATGAAATACCCCGCCAAAGTTTGTAATGGGTGTTCGATTAGTCCCAAAGGATTCTTGGAAGCAGTCAATACGCTTTAAATATCCTCGTGGGTAGCAAATACAACACTTGAGATCCTTGGATGTAACCCCTGCAATCTTTTGGGGGTAGGCCGAAAAATGACGATGCTATTAAACAAGGCAAGGCGCATGAATATGACCCATGCTATACTGTCAACCAGAATTTTCATGATGCACTTTTAGTAAAAGTGCCGAAATTTCCTCCTAAAGTAGTAGCATCATTTTTTCACTCGTGTTATACGGAGGACGAGGTATGAGGTATGATCCCGCCGTTTGTCAGGTTTATTCACTGTTTGCGTCCATGTCGTAGTCTCAATTTCTGCGAAAAAAGACTGTTGTTGGCTGATTCAATTCTGACCTTAGTGAGTGAAACGAGTGCTGTGAAGAATTCTTGCTATTCTTATAGTGGTGAAATTCGACAGTTATTGAATTTTTAGGGTGACACGCATAACTAAATTTTGCAGTGGTGGCTATAGCTGATTTGAAACTTTTCGGGCTCATCCTTAGCCCTCCAAGGCTGAGCTATTTGGGACCAAGGCCCGATCTCAACGTCTTCCGACCGAAAGTCGGGCCATAAGAGCTCGGGTCTGGTCTCGAAGGAGCCACAAAGATGACTTTATTGTATCAAGACAATGGGTTTAGATTTCGGGCCAAACAGCCCATTTTTAATAAGCTTTCACTAAATGTTTTGCTACGCTTCTTTTTATGTTCGTTTGAGTCAAAATAGTTTTTAATAGGCCAGTTAGACCCAAAAATACATGAAAAAGGCAGTATCTCCGCAACCGCTCGACTTATTTGATGTTATCGACTTTATTTTGTAAAGCAAGTTATCCTGGTATTCTGCAACTGTTATCGTTATTGAGTGTGCAGGGTTGTTTCAAAATTCAATTTTGAGTCAGCTCATGAAGCCCAAAATACGCTAAAAACCAATATCTCTGTTAAACCGCTCGAGCTATATCGGTGTTATATTGGTCTTATTCCCATTGTGTTATTGGTGCCTACACAATGTGAGTTTCTCAATACGAAATAAGCGCGTATATTGTCAACTATTCATGGTTGATATTCGGCTCATTTTGTAAGTTGATGCTCAATGTAGTTGTGTACGTCTCTCAAAATTACATACTGAACACACAAAACTGGCTACCTCGGCGAAGACAGACTGCTCGTTCAAGTAATAGATGTAATTTACTATAAAATTGGACAATAATCCAATTCTATATTAAATTAATTAGGACAGTAGCAGATATAGGCGCTGATATTCCTTCTATACAAAATAATTCCGGCGGCTAACCTATCCTAAATGCACAAATTAGTGCTTTTTTGTAGTAAGTTGCAAAATGGCTGAAGCTCATAGCGCCGCTGCGGTAACCATTTCGTTGTCACATTCGGGCTGGGATTTTCACTACGATCGAGAGTTGCTCTACGATATATGGCTGTCGGTGCATCGTTCGTATCGACGAAGACTTGGAAAATTTAAGGTAGGTCCTTGTATTGTGGGTGGTTGTGTTTCTACTGTGGGGATAATGATGTGGGATTTTATTGCTGCAGTACGTATCTGTTGTCGATGCAGTATATAACGTTTTAAAAAGTGGATCATGTCACGTACCACGCTTCCTGTTGTACCATGTGAAGTTTTACCTCTAGTGTGAACCACTTTGTCTCTGTCTAAGCCTAAGCTCACAATTGAACATCAAATTTTGGTCTTGAAGTGCTCATGAAAATTTTCTGCTGCTGCTGCTTCTGTTATGTGGGACAAAGTTTACATGATCCAAAAAAGTATTGCTCTACAGAATTTTAGAAGCAGCTGCGAACATATTGCGTCCTGGGCCCGTATTCTTTAAACCTATTATTACTTGCAAAATTATTCCTACCCAAAGCTTATAGTATCCCAAAAACGGGATAGGGTACCCACAGGTGGGCTATTTTACCTGAGAGGAATTTAAGATAGCTTCTGGTAAAAAGTAGTACATTTACTTCACAAGAGTGTACTACCTAATGCTGTCTATCGCAGTGCCTGTTGCCAGCTAGACTAATTTTTTACAGCAATACCGTCATGCTCAAAATTAAAATAAAATTTTTCCCGAGTAGTTCGTGAACAGATCGCGAAAAATTTACAGCTGTTCCATTGCTATTCGCGAATTACTAATTATTTGCGAACCTTGGCGAAAAATTTGCGCTTATTTCTGAGTGCGACTGTACTTTTGTGCCTTTCCCAAACTGCCCCCAAAGTTTCTTGATAACACCTGGGGGTATTCGACCTGGAGGGCCACCAGCTGCCGTGGGAGCGGGGCGAGAAACACGAACATGATATAAATAGCTGATTCACAGTAAATAATGCAATACCTACTAATTCTGATTATATAGTTAAATCGTGTCGGCAGCTTTTTATGTTTTTAGCCCCCCAGACCAAAAATTAGAGATTTTTAATTCCGTAAGAAAAAACTGGCACACATTTTTGCCTCGCACAGAAAAAATAATTAGCCTATTTTTCAGTCGATCGCAAAGATACTTACGGGTTCAAGTGCGGGAAGCCTAAAACTAATTAGGGCCTCAGCAGGGGTACCCGAAAGAGACCGCATGCCGAGGGGCCCTCTCCCTCCGTGGTAAAGCCAGTTTTTCTCATATCACGGTCGACATTGTCGGCTTATGAGCAATATTTTGTGACTTGTTTTGCTAGATTGTCTTGGTTTCTTATAAGTTTGGACGTCCGTAAAGGTCTACTGAACTACTCTAAGCTGAGCTGATTTCATCTATTCTCTTGCGATTTGAGTGAAATAGTTTAGATAAATGTTAGTCTGTTTTTTTGGGCAGTAAGTAAGGTCACAACCCACATGTTATTACAAAAATGGTTCTTCGGTGTAGCTTTGAATTTCGGGAGTGGTGCTACATCTGTCTCCGTGATTGTCGACTGGATGATCAAAATATAAGGCAATTTGTTAGCGTTGGCTGATTTGCATGTTTCGGCGACTTGAAATTTCGGGGTAAAGCCGCCGTCGCTCTCCATGTACGTCCAACCTGGCACAGAAAAGATTATTTTTGTGATCATCGAACCAAGGGTTTAGTTGTTTACCAATTTGAGTGTAATTCCGTTTAAGACTTGTAAAATTTCCACCCCACTAACAGTAATAGGTCAGACCACTTAGCTAAATTCCAATGTGTATTCAGGGAGTACGTATTCACTATAACCTAAATAAACTTTGTCCGCTGCTTCGGTCCTTCGATCAGAAAGACCCTTTGTAATATTTTCTTATTACAGAACAATTTCTACGCTGGAATATATCCTACTTCGCCAGCATGTTTGATATTTGTGGTTTGTGCTGTCACCGGTTTGGCAATGGTTGGCAAAGATATCACGTTCGGGCTGATTGGCTTCGTACATCGACGAATTTTACACGGGTGAGTTTAATTTAGAGTAAGGCATTGGGATCGTTTCTGTTTAGAGTTTAATGGCCTGGATGTATTAGCAAAATCTCTCGCAAATTTTAAATGTATGAAAATTGTTGTTGCATACCACAGAGAACGTTTGTTGTGTTCCATTTTGGTCGCCTACACTCACGAATTACACTGAGGGCGATGTCACATGCCCCGAATGCACTAACGATTTGTCTTGGAGCATGTAATATGCATGGCTTTGCCTACATATTACGCGTGTGCCGCGGAAAATTGCCACGAAACATGTTGGCAGAGCCTTCGGTAACTGGAATGAACACAGAGTGAGGATATAGCTACACAGCAGTGACAGGTTGTCGGAGGCAAAGAACTGAAGAACAACTGGGCGGTTTTAAATGCGCGACCTTCTGGAATGTTATCGCTGCTGTCGGATCAATCATCAAATCGTGCCAAAACTCATCGTTCCCAAAGCTCCGTTCCGTTGAGAACCAGTTCATGCATGGCGCTTTTTAAAAGGCACTAGCTTTTGTATCAAGGGCTGTGAAAACAGTAGTTTTGGTCGACGAAAAAAGTCGATGTTTCAACCGCGTTTTGTATTTGAGATGCTTTTTGTTCGACCATCTGCCATTGTCGTTGATTTCACAACACACCGTCTAACATTTCTTCCGAAGCGTGACAAGGCTGAGCCTAATGACCAATCACTAAGCTGCGTACCATAAAGTGTATGATATTTTCTTTGTTGAAAACTACAATACGGCCTGTTCACAGCCTTCCGAAAGGTGGAGGAACTTCACAGAAAGTTTATTCTCATTGCAAATTTCAAACCGGGGAGGGGGTAAATTTTGCACCTGAATACTGAGTATTTCTATATTTTACGTATTTTTACAGTCATACAAGTATTTCAGGCTATAAAGCGACGTTTTAACCTTACAAATAGCGGTAATTAATGTTTTAAAAAAATTGGCATATACAAAAAAAAACATAATTATTGCGATATTCAAAATTTTTGGATTTAGATGAACATACGGGTTTCCTGCGGAGTGGGAGGACCGACATGGCGGAAAATCTCACGAACACGGGGGTTTGGAAAATGGAATGGGTCCCGTAATTCTCAAAGTGTGGACAGGTTAGATCGTCTGAAGAAGATAGCAGGTGGAAGCGAACTCGTTGAAGTTATGTTCAACTAGGGTTATTGGGATATTTGGACTCGTGCGCAAAAATTTTTTGAAATAGCTGTGTACAACTATTTCAACTACTGGCTGTCAGAGCCAATGTTGGGACGACATATGGACCCATTGAGATTAGAACGGTTGAGCTACTACATGTATATGCATATCTAGTTTATTCTTAGCGAATGATGCCTTTGGGAATCTAGGTTTTTCGCAAAAATATTATGTTCCAACACTGTTTGTACAATATAATTTGTTTGGCATAGTTGTAATTTGAATTCTGAGTCTAATAAGTGAAACAAGCGAAGCGAAGAATCATTACTGGTCGTATAGTAGTGAAATTTCACAATGTTCGTTACTGAGTTTTTAGGGTGACGGGTCTAACTCCACTTTGGCGGGGCGGATTGAAAGGTTGAAACTTTTATTTGTACCCTGTTTGGGTGCGAAGCCCACTTCTAAAATCTCCTCGAAAAGTGGGCTGAAGTTTTCTCAGGCCAGGTCGCGAAGGGCCCCCTAAAATAATGTTATTTATTGCATCTGGTCAACCCGTGTAGATATATGAGTCAAATTATTGTACTCATTTTGAGTACAACAATAATTGATGCTCTTTATAGCTACAAATGGTGTACTGCACTGTCATAAACGCTGCAGGTTTGGGTAAAAACAGGTTTTGAATGGACCTAGTTAGAGCAACATATTCAACGTAATTTATCACCTGGTGATAAGACAAGCTACTTGTGCAATATATACATTAGTAGCTTGTGGCTCAAATTCAGCAGTTTGCGTTTTCTACTGGGCTCTCCATAACCTAAAAAAGTTTTTAAAGATAACATTAAAACAGACGCCCTCTTGGTTCGGAACCAGGGAGCGCCCGATTTTGCCAGGGTGTGTTCCATGAAATGGAGTGCACCCCTTGTGCAACCGGGGGATTCGGAATTGAAGACTTGTCAAAATTCAGTATTTTTCGGGGATAAACTTTAAAATGATACCAGAAACACTGCTATAACGCGTATGATAGAGGCAAGAGCAAGTAGTAAGCAAATAAAATGAATTTCTTAGCTTTAGCATATAATTTTAGAAATAATTTTGGTTAAATTTTAATATCAACTGAGGGTGTTTTTGCGGGGTGGAAGTAAAAATTTATGCCAAGAGGTGATGAACCAGGGGCAGCTTTGAATTGTTGCATGAAACGAACGGCGGGGGTGGTATCTGAAAATCACAGGGTCCTATTTCACCTCAGCTTGAAGAGACTAGCTTTAAAGTACAGCCTCGTATAGCAACAGTCATTATTTAGTTCATATTTTATTTGCTTCAGCACTGGCTCAGTGTCGTTATTTATCTCAAGCGTCGTAGTCTCGATTTTATTTTGGATTTTGCTAATTCATCTCATTCGCTATTCGGTGAAATGTCTCCTCATTTACAAGGGATGGATGTACGAACGTACTCAGAAGCCGTCAGCAGTCACACGATTTTGGCTGGTATGTTGCTTGTTATTCTATTGTCTTTTCTGCACATGTGCAAATTATATAAAAAACTCTGTGAATTACATAATAAGTCGCTGGACGCGGACCCATAATTGTTGCTCACTAAACTTGTATTCTATAGTATATAGTCGGGCCCGCTTCGCACTCAAAATATAAAGCTATTAGGCCTGTCCACAGCCCTCCGAAAAGTGGGGGGGGGGGGAAACTTCGGGGGGCCCCATGTTCATTCTCGGGGGAAATTTCAAAGTGGGGGGGATAAATTTTGCTTAAAAATACAAAATATTTCCATATTTTCATGCATTTTTCCTACTGTGAACGTACTTTCAAGCTAAAAAACAATATTTTAGCATTATAAATAGTGGTAATTAATGTTTAAAAAACAATTTGCAAACAAAGGTCATAAATTTTCAGAAATAAAAAAATTTTGGAATTAGTTGAACATGGGGGTTTCGGCCGAGTAGGGGGTCGGACATGGGGGAAAATCTCACGAACATGGGGGATTTGGAAAGTGGGGGGTTAAATTTGGTGCATATTACTAATTCGAAAGTTGGGTTGAGCTACGTCTTTGTTATACGCACCGTAGTAGGTCAAACACCATGACGGCACAGTTAGGATGATGCTAAGTTGGGAGTATAATATGTTCGATTTGAGCTGGCCACTAAAACCATAATCCATGTGTCTGTCATTAATTATTGAATGCCTAGCGGAGCCACGGTTAAAAGCAAAGCTGTTGGTGTTTATTGAAATGACATGTTCGTAGCTTTCGACATGTGGAGAGATACAAATCGTGTCTTTCTTTGAATACCCGTAGCCTGAAAATTATCAGTATTAATGCTAGAGCGTAAATTTTGTACCATTTTAACGGCCTGTCCACAAGGTGCTGACAAATCGGGGGTTGGCAAGAACTTTGACGGCTGTCATGTTTATTCCTGGGGAAATTTCAATATGCTAAATAATTTCATATTTTTTATGTGCTTTTAACTATATTTTCAACAATAAAGCAGCGTTTTGGCATTAGAAATGTCAGTATTAATTATTATTTAGTAATAGTTACAAAAACAAGATTTTATAGACATTAGCAAGTCACAGATGTAGTTGAACGTAGGGTTTTCTGGCGCGTGGGGGGGTCAACACGGGGGAAATTTCATGAACATGTAAGATTTTGAAAGTGCGATTTCCCAACGGACAGGCCAGAAAATTTTGGTAATTTAGAGAAGCCGATAAAACGGGGATTTGAAATCTTCTTTTCTTCGACCTTAGACTGTGTTGTCGGTACTTGTAAGATGGACGAACATAGTGATATTGAAAAGCGGTAGTCCCATCCCAGCACTGCGGATAGGCCAGATGGGAAACTCTACATATCTTCGCTTAGCTAGTTCAAACTTTACTTAAACTGATTCCCATATTTCTTATCTCATGTCGAAAATTTTGGTATATTTGTGGACTTTAATTCTCTAGTAGTGTTACGTTAACCTACTTGCCTCAGTTTTAACTTTAATTCATAGTTAACTGATTTTTTCTTTTCAGGCTCTTGTGCAAAATATTTTTCGTCAAGAACCGTTGCTGTACAGCTTCCAAGGATCATTGCCAAGGCTTCCATTGCCTTCGATAAAAGATACTCTCGATCGGGTTAGAGCAATAATTGGTTTTATCGATGTAAGGTAGATAACTCCGTAGCGCTTAGCCATTGGATTACCGTATGGTCTTTGAATTTTGCAATTATTGTTAAGGTGGATGTAGGTCAGTTGCCTAATTGACGAGGTAATTGCAAGGATCGCTAGGGAGTCTCTGCTCCATCGAAAACTATTACAGTTCCGCTAAAAACAAGTTCAGTTCAAGACGGTGGAAATCGCAACCATTCGAAATGTCGTTTAGTCGCAATCGATCGAATTCGGAATTAGGCGACATTTTGTAAATTTGAACTTTATAATATATATTCGCCATAATTGAAAAATTGATCGAAAATTTGTCTTAATCAGAATCCATCAAAATTTGTTTATCCGTAATCCTTCAAAACTGAAATAAATCGAAATTTCGTTCTATTATTTTGCACTTGTTTGAGGCCGTTATTGTAGTAGGTTTATATATTCGAAAATGGCGGGGATTACAATAATAATATTCAAAGACGAGAATACGTATTTTCATTTTACATTATATTATACAAAATAAATTCGCAATATGCAAGGGTGCAGATACGATTTTAAAAGTGGAGAGCAGCTTCCGAGGACAGCTCTAGACAAAATGCGGAGATACCGAATGGGTTTTTATTGTATCAATATACCACCTGAAAATTCTAAGATATATGCGAGTGTGTGTGATGCAACATCGTTTTAATTATTGCCTTATGAATGATTATATTTTGAACAGTGGGGGAAAGTCCCACACTTTAAAAAGTGTCGGGTTGCGGTGCTCCCACGGTCGATTTTCGAGCTCACTCAGGATTTTGGCACTACTGCCAAGTTGTGCATTCCATATAAACTTTGGATACTCTCTGGTCTGCCCCAGCAAAACGGGTACGGAAATACCGAATAGGTTTTTATTGTATCGATAGAGCACCTGAAAATTCTAAGATATATATGCGAGTGTGTGTAATGCAACATCCTTTTAATTGTTGCTTTATAAGAGATTATATTTTGAACAGTGGGGGACAGTCCCACACTTTAAAAAGTGTCGGGTTGCGGTCCCACGGCCGATTTTCGAGCTCACTCAGGATTTTGGCACTACTCCCAAGTTGTGCATTCCATATAAACTTTGGATACTCTGGTCTGCCCCCAGCAATACGGATACGGAAATACCGAATGAGTTTTTATTGTATCAATAGAGCACCTAAAAATTCTAAGATATATATGCGAGTGTGTGTGATGCAACATCGGTTTGATTGTTGCCTTATAAGAGATTATGTTTTGAACAGTTGAGGACAGTCCCACACTTTAAAAAGTGTCGGGTTGGTTCTCATGGTCGATTTTTGAGCTCATTCAGGATTTTGGCACTACTCCAAAATTGTGCATTCCATATAAACTTTGGATACTCTCTGGTCTGCCCACAGCAAAACGGGTAGTTTGATGTGACATCAAAAGTAATGGTCCTGCCAAAAACTGTTGTAACAAAAATTATCATGATTGATTTTATGTCAACCGGGAGGAAAATAAAATGAAACACGGTCTGTTTCAGCAGACAGACGATAATGCAACAGAAACGACGACATACATGTTGTAAAGGCATGGTAACGAGATAAAATATATCTGGGCGAATGGTAATCCCTCGGATAACTTGGGGAGATGCCTCTCGGGTTTGTGATTCTTCCAAGTTGGAGTTGGAACAGTTCAAAACGCCCAGGTTTTACTTTGATGCTGCCAAGTGTCTAGATATATTATATATATAATATACTTTTGGTGTTGTGTAATGCTTACATTGTGCAATGTTTGTTCTTAATTTTAGCATTTGAAATCGGTGCGACCATTGTTTAGCGACGAACGGTATGAACGTATGAAGAAACTGTCCGATGAATTTCAGGCCGGCCTGGCTCCCAAGCTCCAACGTTATTTAATGCTGAAGGCCTGGTTTTCGAGTAATTATGTTAGTAAATTTTGATTTTTATACGTCTAAATTTGTTGTTTTGTCTTATTTTATACTGAATTCTTAAGCTTTCATTTCTGATTTGGACATCGAAAATTTTAGACAAAAATTTGTGATGCTAGCTCATGACCGTAGACTTTACGAGCCTTATGCTATAACTGTATAAGTTCAAGTTTAAGAAGTTTCAAAAAACTGGGATTATAAATGGGTGACTAGTAGGATTCTACGAGACATCAAACTAAGGTTGAGTATATTATGTAGTTCATACTTCTGTAGATTTTTTCTTTCCATGAAAAGTTTATTCTTATAATAGTTATAGTATAGATTTCAAATATTTTATTGTGACTGGGCTTCACCAGTGAAGTTAAAATTTTAAAATTATAAGCTAATTGAGATTTTTAAAGGTATGACATCGTGTACCTTAAACAGAGGAGACGGCAATTTGGGTCAAAGAGAGAACAGCCTAAAGTAGAATTGGTTGAAATAAATACATAACGCTCGACACAAATAAAATCTTTCGTTGCACTGTAGTGTAATGTACGCGTTAACTATTTATTTTGAAATCAATTCAAAATAGTGTTTGCTGTAATCTTCTCGAATGCAGAAATAAAAATAGAGTTTTTAATCAAATTGCAGTGAAAATGCGACTCAGTAGTTGAAAGGAAAGGCGTATGCTAATCATTCCTGCTATTAACAGCACAAGCTGAAATAAAATAACATCGCAGACTTGCAGTGCTCACTGATAAATGTCTAAATTGACTATCCAACTACAGCTTAATATTTTAAATTGGATTTATCGAAAGAAAAATGTGGTTTTATGTAATAGGGCATATAAATAATTTTGTTATTGTGTTGCATTGCCGATATCCCACTCAGTGATAGCAAAGCCTGGCTTTAAGATTTTATACTGTTCTGCGCTGAGGTATTTATATATGTAGCTACGCGGTATTTCACCATTTTCACGCCACGTCATTGTGATCGTATCCTTGACAGCAAGAGTCAATGATGATCGACTCTACGGAAGAGTGTGGCACTTTCAGATATGCGTTGTTGCCGCCCGCTGAAAGTCATGGTCGTAGTCGCCCTAACCGCTCTCTCCCCCTCCCAAGAACCTGGCGGACGGTCTGAAATAAGGGGCCAAGAATCTGGCAGGTCTGAAACAGTGTTCCTAGAACCTGGGTGGAATGTAATTTAGTGTTCCTTGAACGTGGGGGTCTAAATTTAGTGGGCCATGAATATGGGTAAGATGCAAATTTGGTAGTCTGAGAACATTGGTGGGATATAGGTTGGTGGTCCAAGAACCTTGACGTATTTAGATGAGGTGGTCTATGAACATGGTTAGTGTAGTCATGCTTATGACCCACATGGTGGATCATATATTTGAAAGGGGGTAACGGCGTACGTTAACAAGGAAACTTGAAAAGTGTCACACTCTTCACCAGAGTCGACTATCACCGACTCTTGATTATAGGTAGCATACTTCTAATATAATCCCATGATTGTTACCGTTAGCAAATCCAGTGTACAGATTTATTGAGGATCAGCTGGTGCTTAGCTAATCACCGAAAACTCAGATCACTCTTATGTTGTTTAGCAGTTAATTTCTTGCAATATCACTGTGCATGCAAAAAACAACATACCCCGTGTGCCCGTAATGTGCCACAAAGATTGGTAACGCTGCGTATGCTCTCCACAATCCACGTGACAAATTAGAAAGCAATGATCTTTTAGTCAGAAAGTTTCGAAGCACCCCATGTGATTCATATAATGCAGTGAACGCAGTAAAAGGTAGAATCAAATGAAAGATAATTAGCAGTCTACTGTCTAAAGTATCTAATATAGGTACTTTATAGCAATCAATAATTTTTCATGGCACCCCTGTGCTCTCAAATAATGTAATAAAATATGTAGCCAAGTTAATGTTTTAGTGCGGTTTCGATGGCAGATCGCATTTCCGCGCACAAGATTTATTGTGTCGACCGGTTACATAAGGTTTACAGTTTTCGGTTACATATTTACGAAGCGGCCAAAAATATGTGTAATAGGAAATGATCAATATCGAAATCGATCGAAGTTTTGTTTAATCGCAATCGATCAAAACTTTGTTTCATTGAAATCGGTCGAAACTTCAATCGATTATTTTGCACTTATTTCTAGCCATGACTCCATACTGTATGTGTAAAATCTTGAATATTTATAGTTTCCAGTCATAGTTGACATAGTAGTTATTCAAATCTTTCAAGAATTGTTGCTGCTGCATCTGCCCAAGCATTGAAGATTTTGACTATTTTGACAAATGCAACGCCATGGAAATGAGTAATTTCGATATGAATCGAAAGACATTATTGCGTACAATCAGCAAAGACAAAAATCAAATACCGAAAACGAACATGGCAACGCATTTATAGTTTACTTTCGGTCAGAAACACAACGAAATTTAATATTCTAAAATTAGAGTTCTTTCGCGTGTCATGTTCGTTTTTGTGCATTTGTTTTCTGGCTTCTCCATAATGAGGAAGGGGTAGGGACCCCTGGCAGAAAACGGGCGCCCCGTGGTTGAGCTCCCCTGGCAAAATTTTGGCCCGCGGGGAGCTCAACCCTGGCAAAGTTTTTGGCTTTTCCTCTGTAAAAACACCCCATTATTAGAAAAGTCTCTTTTCGAAGTTACAAATTTGCCTAATTTCTGCAAAAAATTTGTTGGAAATTTGATTTCAACCTCATTAAAGACATTTTTTGCACCGTTTCTAGGTCTATTTATTAACAATTTTAGCGTTTTTCGCCGAAAAATGTCAAATTTTGAAAATTTCTAAGTATCGACCGCTCCAGTGAAGCAAGTGGAGCCAATTTCGGTGACTTCCACAACGTGTACTACTTCAGAATTTTCTTCAACATCTACACCTTCGAAGAGTTGTGACAGTTTATGTGTGAAAGTTTACTATGAGTCCTTATCGTCGCGGAGTACAACAAACAATTATTTTTATCGCGTTTTACGAAAGAGAGGCTAGCATGGCAGTAGTAGCCAAACATTAAGTGAAACTCAGCTGCTTTTGATGCCTAAAACGAGTCATATGAAAATTGCGGTTTGTGCGTTGCAGGTTACCGACTGGTGGGAACAGTATGTCTATCTGGCGTCGCGGGGACCGATTATGGTCAATTCGAACTACTACGGCGTCGATACGCTTCATCGTCAGCCGACCGATGTTCAAGCTGCGCGTGCTGCAAATTTGTGCTATGCATTTTTGGAATTTCGCCGCCTCATCAATCATCAACAGCTGAAGCCGACACGAATTTTCGGCGTCCCGCTGTGCTCGTATCAGTACGAACGAGTGTTTAATACTTGTCGCATTCCGGACATTGAGTACGGTAAGGAGTAGGGTAACACCGGATGGTGTTTCAGATAACTTTTTCTTCAAATAACTGAATTGTCTAGCATTAACGTTAATAAAGTTATGTATAATTTCAGTGACATATTGTTATTTTACCTTTATACAATCATGCTTGCGTAGTGAAATGGTTGTGTTAGTATAGTAAAATTATGACCTAGAAATCGAGCTGCCGAAATAGGGAGGACGATGCCTATATTGCTGCCTGCGATATATATAAACGACGTTCCCCACCTTACGACGCCACCCTTTCACTGGTCGAATTATAGGACGCTGAAATTTTTTGGCCGACAACGAAAAATTTAGTGCTGACAACGGAAATTTCTTAATATCAACAAATTTCGATAAAAATGCAAAAATACACAAAAATGCTGCGCTGATGACTGCTCAAAATTTGATTTTGTGCTCTTTCCGACGATGTATGAAATCGTTTTTGAATTAACTAAAGTCTTGGATCCCCCTTCCTCTTCGCTATCGTAACTGCTTGTGCAACCCCGCCGGAGTTCCAGTGTTTGGACATGTTTAGTTTTATTAAATTCATGAAGGCTAACTTTTGCACCTACTACCGTATCCGATATGGATCTTTATGGCACCGATAGTGTTCAAAATTTTATCCACTTCTCTAAGTCTAGTTTTAATTAGCGATAGCTTAGCTTCTCTTCAAAGATACTATTTTTTAGATTTGTTCATTTTGACATCTTTTTGTATTATTTTTAATCGATTGCTTGCGCTCTCTATCATCACTGTGTGATTTAATGTTTGGTTTAACGCCTGGCTTCACTTCAGACTCGGTTCGCCATTGGCCCAGCTCTCGACACATTGCCGTCTACCACAAAGGCTGCTGGTGTAAATTACCGATTCATAACGGAAAACGACTCTTGGTGCCAGCCGAAATTGAAAGGTATTCATTTTAAAGCGGTAAAAAGTGTATTCTAACTTGTTCTGGTGAATATAAGCTCAGCGTATCCATAACTGTATAGATGCATTGAAGATTTTCACACAATAATGTTGGTTGATAATTAAATGAAGTAGATTTTGAATAATCATCATTCCACGCCGTCCCATAATGCAACAGGTTAGGAGGCACATAATGTTCCTACTAAAAGCGGAAGCCTCTGAGATAGCATGCATACTGCGTGTCATAGCTATATAAAAGTCGTTGTTTGATATATGCCGCAACTGGTTCGTATGCGCAACACCGTTCACATGTTTCCCTGTCGGTAGATTACACGGAATCTATTACTGACGACAAGAAGGTCGACATCTGAACACTTTCCGTTTCCATGTAGTCCTTACACCGTCAGGAGGTCGAGTTGTTTGTCGTTGTTTTGACAGAAGCAGAGTTTGCTGGGGAAGCCTCTGAGATAGCATGCGTACTGCGTGTCATCGCTATATAAACTGTCGTTGTTTGATATATGCCGCAACTGGTTCGTATACGCCACACCGTTCACATTGGTTATCGTTGCCAACACGGTAAAGATACGATATGCGCAGAATCCGACGGAAACATCGGTACTCCAGAACGTTTAATTGGCGTCCATGGGTATTTAGTAAGTGGCCAGGTTTCACATACGTATGACAGCGCCGGCTTTGCACTTGCCATGTATATCCGAACTTTGCTCTTTGTTGATACCCGGTTATCGCGCCACAGGTGGTTGAATTGTATGAATGCAGCCTGTGCAGTTGCGATACGTGCTGCCACATCCCTGGTTACGTCTGCGTTTCCGGATATGGAACTTCCCAGGTACCTGAACTATGAAACTCTCTTCAGTGACGTACCATAGAGAGTGACTGCCCTGGCTTGGTCGTCGACTGACAAGAAAACTTTGGTTTTTTGCGCTGATCGTTAGCCCAATGTCGCTGCTACGTCCCCAAAAGTATAAGCAGTGTCAGCAGCTTCTGAGATGAATGCGGTAGCAGTGCAATATCATCACCAAACGTAATATCGCTGAGTGATTGATCGTTTCCACGATTTACGCCATCCTTGTATTGGTCGGCAGCGTGGCGAGTAGAAATTGCATCCATTGCCGAGTTTAATAACATCGGCGATGAGACTGAACCTTGACGGACTCCGGGTTTTACCTCGAACTCACGTGAACAGCCATTTTTGTAGCGTACACAGCATCTGGTCACACTATATAGCAATCCAAGCATGTCGATAAGTGTCCCAGGGACGCCACTATTGCTGATGGCAGCTCTACAGCTGCTATCGCTCGACACTGTCGAACGCTGCTGAGAAGTCCACAAGTACTACCTGTGTTGACAGCCTGTATTGTGAATAATAATTGTGTGATGAGATACAGTGAACAATACGCGAGTGCAAGCAGCGATCTCATTTCTTTCGTGTATTGTAATTATTGTAAAATCACTAACGTTATGCCGGTGGCTAGGTGTGGATACATTGTAGCCGTATACCAGCTGTTTTAAGCGACACTTCTATGGCCAAATTTTATAATATATTTATTTAATTTGTTGTTTTACAGAAGTTTACAAAAGATTCTGGACTCAATCGACGAGCAACCAGCTGAGGGTGAAGAACTTTTAGCAGCCCTGACTGCTGGCGATCGGTAGGTCAATTAAATCAAGAAATTAATCGGTTGAATAGAAATAATCAAAAAGAATAGAATCTGGAGTGTTCATTTTTGCAACTTAACAGTCAATGGTTTTTGCATTTTAGTGGACGGACACATAAGATCTGGTAAGTTGACCAACTGTCTTTTTAGCTAGGCGCAGCTGAGTTCGACCAGATTATTTTAATAATTATTAAGACAGTCTGCTGCTAATCTGTTGTGATTTTATACGCCATTTTATGAAAAATCCGAACGTTTTTCAGCAGTCAAATTTCTTTACAATCAACGATGTTTGTGGGCGACTAATCCCTCAAAGTAATGGTTGGTCTCTTTGCGTAAGCAGAACATTGTCGGAATAAATGAACGTAGTTTATTTTGATCATCATGAGGATTAGAAAATAATACATAATAATCCGAGTTTTCTCATAGCTGTGTTGTTCCCAGAAATATTGAGACAGTTTGCCTTCCATGCGGCCAGGGAGCTTATGGATTATTTTGAGAACGTGTACAATTTGGGTCCGACTGACAATATTATCCCGCTTATGGCAGTTTGTTTCTAGTACTGATACAGTGCCGACCAGGCATGACTGTCGAATATCGAGCTGCTGTTGAATAGATTTGAAAAAGTGCGCTCTAATATTGCAGTTTTATACATAATAGCACAGTATTGGATACCTTGAATTAATCAATAATAATAGCCTAAAAACTATAATATAATTATTTTATATTTTGAGAATTCCGTGGGCGAAAGCGCGTAAAGAATTTCTTCTAACCGGTATCAATAAAACGTCGCTAGATTCAATCGAACGATCCGCATTTGCGTTGATATTAGAAACCGAGGAATATTATTATGACAAGGTTAGTATTTAGCTGTGTTTTAGGGAACGGATACAGGACGTCGTGGCGCTACAACCAACCGATTCTTGGTTCTCCCGAATTTGCCTAGTACATTAATGATTAGCGTATCCTCTTCGAGTTTTGATTGACAGTTGCAGTTAATTCAATCTCTGAGAGTCCCGCTAAGCTGGCAGGGTAATTATTCATTACCTCACTGTGCGGTCGCAGGGCACTTTTATGATGACAAGACGTCGCCACACATTTCTGCTTGTTGCCGTTATTGCGATGTCTGATAGGGTATTGTTGGTACGAGACATGGCGGAAGAGCAGTTTGCAATCTATAATAAATTTTCGTCGCCATGTTTCGAATAGTCTACCTCGGGGCACATCCATGTGGTGGGGGCAGTTGCGTTGACCAGCTTGCGCGGAATTCACTGTTCGTCCACGAGCAGAATATGTCCGCGTAAACGAACACGATCTTGCTTGAGTCCGTTCCGTAGCAGGACATAACGGCCTTTCCTTTTACGCTGCTCAGAGTTAGTAATTCGGTTAAACTTTGTCAGCCCAAGGATGCGCGCTCGGAAAAAGTTCTCGACAGTGTGTAGCTGATGAAGGTTACTGCATTTTACAGGCCACATATCGCTCCCATAATAAAGGATCGGGTAAACTGCAGCATTGTAGACGGTTGTTTTTGTTGTCGTTGACACCTCAGCCGATCGCCACAGTTGGTGTTTTGCGCCAAACGTGCTCCTTTTCCAATTGATACGGTTGGCTATTTCCAGTTCGGACAAGTCCGCGCAAGTGTTTAGCTGAACATTGTTTTGTTTAACATGTCAGCGTCTTGGTCTTGGCACTTGTCAGCCCGATGCGGTTAGTGGCGTTGTTGATTTTGTCAACAATTTAACTGCAGCAGATGCAGACATGGCGATGTTATCAGCGTATGCTGCGTCAGTGAATTGCTCATGTGTTGTGCTGTAGATGATGCCGTCTTCTTTTTGCAATGCTGTTTGCATGACCCACGACCAGTGATATATTAATCTTATTAATTTGATTGGAACACGATACTCTACTGTTGATAACCGCGCAGTATAAGATTTTTGTTAACGCTGTAAGAGTAATATATTGCGGGCGATAGATTTATCCATCTACTGCTGGTAACATCATGATTCTCGCACCAGCTGAAATTCTCGTTTCCAGCGAGCGATTTCAAGCGAGATGCGATCGAGTATCCTGCGAGCGACAGTCATGTCTGACGAGTGATCTGTGTTTCGAAGTGAGTATACGTTATTCGTTTTAGTTTTTTGTGCTTTAGTTTTATTGATTGAATGTTATTCGGATTTCACAAATAGTGTTACAACAGACGGTAACTGTGTACAACATAATAATTATGTAGTAGATTACCGTGGATGTATTTTCGTTATCTTACCACTATGGCCTCTCCCACGGATAAAAACATTACATGGTCGGCTTTCAGCTAGGACGCATAAGGACCAAGCTGGGCGACCCAGGAATACCTTCGGAATTTCGTACAGGCTAATTACAATACTCATAGGTTAATTAAGGGCCTTGTATTTTCCATGATTACCATGCCTTTACAGCATGTTTACTTTATTTCTCTACAAAAAAGAGTTTGAGCAACTCGTGTTTCATTTTACTTTTGAAAATTGATCATCAATAATTGCAGCAACAATAGTAGTATTAAGTTTTATTATCACTGTTTTGCTGGCAAGATCATTTTTAATGTGCCTGGAGGATGATGGATGTACCTGAGAGAACCGCTGAAATGATTGGGTGCTCGAAAATCCTACTGCCACTCTTTCCTATGCTCCGTGTGGAAATCAGCCATGAAATCAATATTTATTGCTTATTATCTTTATGGTTAAAGGGGGTGGGGAGGTGAAATAACAGCAAATCAGTAATATTCTGCACGTTGTTCCGCTGCAAACATAATCTTAACATAAAGCTTAGGATATACTTTGAATCGAACGATTATTCGAAACAAACAGGTACTAAAGCGACACCGTAAAAACTAAGTATCGTACTTGATTTTGGAAGAATAATAATTGTTAGGAAAAGCCTAAATTCTGTGATGAACAGTGTAACACTCGTATTAAAGGCCGCTACAGGAATCTGTTGTAAGCCAAGCCTTTTGTTTTTTGTGTCAGTTTCATACTGCGATGTGGGTATGTGGCACAAAAATACCTGGATAGTTTTGTATCTCTTTTACATATTGCGATAGAAAGGATATCGTACAAAAGTGCAAAATTAAAAAAAAACCGCATCCTTCAGATTTCGCTTCTTTAAGGTAAATTTTGTGAAACTTATGCGGCACGCTGGCCTTGTGATATTTGGTAAGAGCTAGAAGATAGTATTTTATTAGATCATAGTATAGTTTCAACGACAGATTAATAAATGAACACATAAGATTACCTGGGCCAAGATATAGGTAATTATTAAATTGCTAGGAGTAACATAGATTTCAGGGCAACGTCAGCTGGGGGGTGCAAAGCCAGTTTTTTGGGTTATGGGCGCTCACCCTCCCCGAGTATCTGGAACCCGACCATTCATAGAACTATTTTTGAAGGAGGATTCATTCTGAATTAAGGCCATGAAGAATCCAACGTGTATTGCATAAACATCTTCTTCATTGCTTCGGGCGCCGTGATCATCGATGTTATAGGCGACTGGGAATGACTCCAGCTCAAGATAGGAATTGATTAGAATAAGGACTTCTTGATTTAGAAGCTGGTTTCGATGCATTGTTAGTTGCGGGCAGTCATTGAATATGTATTCGACAGTCTTGTCGGCGCTCCCACAGAAGCGGCAGTAGGCAGGATCAGATTGTGGATGATTTCTGGTGATGAAGTTTCTGTAGCTACCTAGCAGCATGGATTGCATCAAAATCGCTAATGGAAGCAATTTATCGCGTAAAACCTCTGTAAGTTTAGAGGATAGCGTAGCCAATTTTTTGGAACTAATACATTAAAATTCAAAAATAGCTTAACGTAATTGGGATGGCTAACGCTTTCAGTATAACCTGGCTAACGCTTTCAGCATTCATGTGTTCAGGATTCACGTTAAGCATAATCCGCTGTATTTTCTTCCTATATACTCTAGTAACTCGCAAGCGACGGCGAAGCGGTGGGTACATGGTATTATTTTTAAGTTATTTTATATTGTTTAATCACCTGTAACAGGCTGCGTTTGATGTATATACGATCTTAAAACCTCTGCAACCCTGAACCCATTGAAAACCCTAAAACTTCCTCGAACCTAAACCCACCGAAAACAACTGACAAAACATCAAGTATTTGTGCTGCTTTTTAAATAGCCAAACTATCGTATTCAGCCTACCTGAAAACCTATATACACCATTATTGATACCCTGCACGCAATATCATCAGACACGGAAGGCTGTACATTTTGGAAATCGGGTTCGCTCACCGGAAAATCGTGATACCCCAATAATATGTATAATACAGTCAAGTTGGACTTTAGATAACAAAATCATAATATCCAGCGTGCTTGATAACCTAATAGACCCTCATTGTAAGGTAAAAATAAGCAATAACACTGCGAAATTTGAAAAAATCTATTTCTGGCATAGAGTCGACGAACCATATTCGGGGCTACAAAAATATCGTTGTCAGCAAGGATGTAGATCTCGATGAGTTGATTCTGGATGGTGGTTCCATTTTTTCGATGCGAAACCTGTATCGTGAGATATTGGCTGAGAAACCTTGGTACCCGTATTTCCAGATTTGGAAAAGAACCCTTAAAAATTCGTTTTTGCCATTTTGACCCTGAAGATTGGGTCACAGTTATTCGCGGTCAACTAAAGGGTACCTTAATATCATTTTCGCTACCGAACAAAAAAAAATTATCGAAATCTGTCCATCCGAAAATGAGTTAAGAATGATAGCGACATATAAAAAAGAAATTTTCACGATTTTCCCAATAGAATCCTCAGTGGAAACTCCGCTCGCTTCGCTTGCTCCGTTTCAGTTATTAATTTTTGCTCATTTAAGAACGACTATGCGAAGTTGGATCATTGGGCGCACAGTATGCTTCACGGTCGGGGCCACGATCGTTGGTTCGACAAAACGGTTAACTTAATCGTTGGCAAAAATGCTCGAGTAAGTATAATTGATTGCGAACTATTACCTTAATTTAGTACTCGAAAACTTATCTGGCCTCTCCACAGGACCAAAATATAATTTGGGGACCCCAGCTCCAAACTGAGGTTTTATAATTGCATTTGTCGTGTTTTTATGGACTTACGGCACGTGTATCGTTGTTTTTGTTGCATATAGCTTATATAAGCACTGAAAATGCGCTTTATTCAGGCCGCGTTTTATTTTACCTAGGATCTCGTCAAAACTAATTGGATTTCATTTTTATGCTACCATTTTGATTAATCACCTGTACCATACTGTGTTTAATATATATACTGCCCTAAGCCTTCTTGAACCCTGAAACCACTGAAAACCCTAGAACCTCGTCGTCCTTAAACCCACCGAAGACAACTGACAACGCATCAATGTGCTGGTCTCCAGATAAACAAACCATCGTATTCAGCCTGCCGCAAAACCTAATTCTTGGTGGTATGTACGCTATAGGTAACCAAACAACTGAAGACAGACTATATTCTGGAAATCGAGTTCATTCACCCTAAGCCCAATGAAAACCCATGAAGAGGCATGACATGCACGCAGGCTCTAGATAAGCAAATCGTTGTATTCAGCATACCAAAAAACATCTATAGACTATTTTTTTGCTATGTACCAAACTGCCAAAAGACCGACTATTTTCTGGAAATCGGTTTCATTGACCTTAAACCCAACGAAAACGTCTGTCTGAAAAGGCATGATACTTGTGCTGAACTCTACATAACCAAAGCATCGTATTCAGCCTACCGGAAAACCTATGTAGATAATTCTTGCTGACCTATATGCAATATGTAACCAAACAACTGAAGACAGATTTTGTTTTGGAAGTCGGGTTCATTGACCCCAAATACATTAAAAACCCACGAAAAGTCATGAAATATGCACCATGTACACTATGTAACCAAATCATTGTATGCACCCTTTAGGAATACCTATATATAGACCATTCCTGGTCTCCTGTACGCAATAAACAATCAGACAAATGAAAACGCACTACATTTTGGAAATTGGGTTCATCCCCTTCCCAATTACATTACCCGTCAGGAATGACCGGTGCTCGCTCTTTGTTTTTCTATTAGTAATGTTCGCTCGCTCGAAATGCAACAGTAATTTCTATCCTGTACTGCTAAAGACAGTTTTGTGTCAACCTTGTTCATCCATCGTTTAATTACTCTGGAAAATAGACTTCGAGTGACATAGGTATATACAGACCATGGATATGTCCGCTATTCCTGTATTTGTCCTCTATTTCCAAAACTGTCCTCTATTTCCTTTTTTAGCCTGACAGAAAATGTCTTTGAACCCAAAAATCAGTAGAATAAAACTAGGCAAAATTCAGAAATTACTCATCCTGTAACATTACGTGTTGGTATCAGAGCCCGGGACCGGGCCAAAAATTCGTATTTTCTTACTGGCCTGCTCGGGCCGGGCCAAAAAATTTTAGACAAACCAAAAGTAATACGGAGTGTTTAGACAGGCCGTGACTTCAAGATGTACCAGTATAAACTTCGGAATCGCCCCACTTCTTAAATCAGTGGTGCTAGATGAAGTGCGTGGGGCCAAACTATGTTTTTCCATTTTTTTCGACGAAACGACAGCGTCCCAGGTCGAAAAGCAAATGGATATGCATGTTAACTGGTAGTCCAAGGTTTCCAACCGAGTTGAATCTCAATTTGTACATGCAAAGTTTTTGTTCAGTTCCATTGCAAACTTAGCAAACTCTTTGTTCGGTTTCGTATCCGAAAACAAACTGAACCTGTCTCATCTACTGAAGCTGGGTGAACTGATGAAAAACCCACATCCAATGGAATTCCCCGTTTGGAGCAACTATGTCTGCTAAAGAAGACGCATGAAACTGATATACGTGATGTCGAAGGAACTGTCAACTTCTTGTCAGAAGGACCTGTCTAACTTCAAATAGCGTGTTCGGAAAACAATGTGAACTAAAGCTGTCACGGCTGCAAATGCTAATAATATATCAACAACGAGTGCCAGAATTGTCGAAACATACGATGAAAAACTGAAGCTAGTTGAGAAACCACTGAAAAAATTGGTTCTGTTATTTGAAATATACAACACTGCCTTCACTAACGATCTCAAAAATTTATCTCAAAAGTGACTTGTCACATGATGCGAAAATAATGCAATGTTATAGAAAAATAATTCGTTCTAAAAGCTTTAGGGAGGCGGCCACTTCTCCATTACTCTGGGACCGCTCATATGTCCTCTATTTTGACTTTTGTGTGTACTTTTTGTGCAGACCCAGTCCATATTTTCGTACTAGCAGCGCTGGGGAGAGTAACCTAGTAGTTTTTTTAAAACTCCTTTAACGAAAATATTTTAATGACCCCAAAATTATTATACGACTTTATCTCTATTTCTTTCAGATTGGATGTTGCGGCGAACATTCCTGGTAAGTATGTCTGTGTCAAGGTAGCTGCAATATTTTAATGTAATTGCAGCTTGTAACAATCGAAATTCTAAATTTTACATTAATTTATAACAGGGTTTCATTTTGAGTAAATAATTATTAATTACGTAACACTACCATAATAAAGTTGAAACGGGTTGATAGATGCATTCAACAATTTGCTCTAACTTATAGGGCTGAGCTCATTTTGGAAACATTTCTCCGGAATTTTTAACAGTCATAATATTAACATAGAATTTGGCATTGTGTGTTTCTCGGTGGAAAACATTGCATCGCTATACGATACTAAAGCTTGTGTGCTGCCCAGATGAAGCAAATTAGCTCGAACATTGAGGCATTCTGCAGTTTTTAAGATAATACAAGACATTGGATATTGCCTTCAAGTGTTTCATATTAACGTAATGCGATAATTCTTGAGGAAAGCCAGAATTTCCAGAGCAGGAAAAAGTAACTAAAAACAAAAAGATTTGAAAGAAAATTTGACCTCAGTTTTAAGACGTTTGTTCCAAGCTTTTGCACATTAAGCCTTAAGATGTATATTACAAATTTATGCACATTTATGTCTGCTGCTAATAAAATTAGCTTTCGAAAATGTGAGCTTTAAACATTTTTCGTACTATTGTACAAATAATACCACTTACCGTATATGAACATTCGTCACTTTTAGGGCTGATGCACCGATAACAGCACACCTGGTTGAATTTGCTGTGATCAAAGACGTTTCCGCGTATGGGTAAGTAGGATTTTTCAGTATATAGTGTTAACTAATAGTATTATTATTGTTATAAGAGCTCAAATATGATGTAATTTTTTCAAATTATTATGATGATGGAAGTCTGGAGTCCCTTTTGCTGCTTCGTGTCGTTTTGGTGCATGAGGCTTCAAAAATAATTAGCAGATGTCCAATCAAGTATTCGTTGGCCAATCAATTAATTTTAAATGCGAAAATCGCCAATCAATAATTATTGCAATTATTTACACTTAGTCACTCAAAAAAGTCAGTACAGCAATTTTAAGATTTAAAAATAAACATAGAAAGCAAATATACAATAATGTTTTTGCGATCATACTCGCAGGTAATAGTGTAACAAAAATTGCATGTATAAAATAATGAACCCTTATATCGGCGCTTTGCTGCACGAAAGCGTGATTCGAATTATTTCTAGCTGATGCATTGTTTGCCGACTATGTGGTGTGCTCATATTAAATACGCAGCAGAAATATAAACTAAGCCACTTTACGAAGTGAATTTTCCATTTATAAGCCTTGCCGAGGTGGGAAGGATGACGGGCGTAGGGTTACGCTGCTGGAGCATGACCATGGCTCTAGCTAGTCTATGACATCGTGTACAATAGAATAGAATATACAATGCGTTCTTATTTGCTGTAGAGATGTAACTCCTGCTTGCGCATATGTACAAAATGTTTATTTTTCATAGATCATTTGTTACATAATATGTGAACAATCATATATGTTATAACATAATGTGTATTATACAATATGCAATAACGATATATAATAGCAATATGCAATAGAAATATGCAATACAGTACACATAATATGTGTATTATACAAAACATAATATGTGAATATGTATATTATACAGTGAACAAAAAATAATAGAAACATGGTTATTCCTGAAGAACGTTTAAAACTCTTAGCATACACCAGAACTTACCATAGATTTGACTTATATGGGCTTCTCCACGCTTAGTTTGTCGAAGCACATAGTCCAATTAATTGCAATCAGTTCGAATCCAAACATTCAATTAAACAATTGGGAAATCAGGAACAATCAATTGTTGCCAAGTAATTGCACCGAATTTTTCATCAATTAATTTCACAGTACCCCCTGTTTGGTGTGTTAAAGTATGCTATTGACTATCGAAAAAATAGGTATTCCATTTTTAACTTAAACTATGTCATGTCATAAAATTGGTTCACGTTATTGCAACAATATTATACTGATTTCACAAAAAGGCCATATATATGCTAATTTTTTAAAAGCACATAAAGATATGGGTCATTTCACGAAACCATGTCATTTTAGTCGGGGGGGGGGGGCTACATCGGCACTTTTTGGCCCATACCACCAGTCTTTTGTAAGGAAATTTAATGTCGCTGTGAGATGTAGTAATAGCATATCCGACGATCATAACGAGGTATGGTGGACCTCTGTACCCCAAACATAGCAGGAGCCAGAGGCCCGGGTTGGTCAAATGAAGCCAAAAACACATGTCCTAATATAAACATTCGCCGTATCGCTAGCACATGATACATATGTGTGTTTTTCATTTCACTGTGATCCATTGGTATTTGCTAATTTTTCCGGAAAAACTTGGGAGTAAGCATCGACACTGAAGCTGACGTCAAGCTTCCGAAATTTTTTTTCGTGACATGTAGCCCCCCCGGCCAAGGTCAAATCTGGCAGCTTTCAGACGCTGGTAAATAACGTAAAAGTGCACTAGCGCCAAAAATGCTATATGACGGTAATCGCAATCAGTACAGGTGTTATTGAAAAAAAACAATATCAGCGTCTGACCATGTGTTATTTCATTATGAGGTCGAAGGTCATAAAATGCCAAAAATGGGGTATGCAAAATGTAGCCCCCCCCCCGACCTGACCAAACTTAAATTTAAAAAAGCCAAATTTAGCGTACAGTCTTACAATAGGCCGGATATAAACATAGTAAAGCCCCACTAGAATCGACCCATCTATTAAAAATTTTTAATGAAAATGTAGCCCCCCCTCGACCTGGCGTGTAGCCCCCCCTCGACCTGGCGTGTAGCCCCCCCCGACCTGGCGTGTAGCCCCCCCGACCTGTAGCCCCCCCCCGACCGCATGTATAATAAAAGTAATCGAAGGTCGCAAGAATCATATTAGTATATAAGTTCATCATCATTGCACTATGATATGGGGCCGTGCTGTTAACTGGGCAGCTAGGAAACCCTTCTGCCTGCCCGCACATCTATTACACGCATTGTCCTTGGTATCATCACTTAAATGTAAACTGGTCATAGATCAATTGTATTTGTTTTACACCAGCTTACATCTAGAATGTATAGAAGTAGCTAAAGTTTGGCGCGTTGCATGTTGTAGGAAGCTGTAGCCCCCCCGACCTGAGGTGTAGCCCCCCCCGACCTGAGGTGTAGCCCCCCCCGACCTGAGGTGTAGCCCCCCCGACTCAACATATCGGGGTGCCATTTTTTACAAGGCCTAAGGATCTGCCTGAAATTTTTTCTCAGACGTCCCCCGCTCATAGTTGGTTTGTGAGCATAAAATGGTATCTGTAGGTGCTGTCTCCGTTGCGCTAGAAAAACTTCTGCGACAAGCTTGTTCTAAATTGGTCGATTTTAACCCCAATAATGCCCTAGCAGCATCAATTTTAGGTCGCAAGTACTCCAAATGGCTTGACTAGGACCATTTTGGATGGACTTGCATAAAAACAGACCATGGTTCGCGTGTCACTCCGTCAACACTACAGAATAATGACTTATTTCGGATTAAAATTCGACCCCCAGGGGGCCCTTTCCAACCCCTGTAGCAGGTTTCAGGTAGCTCCTTTTGCACAGAGACCTCGATATTCGAAAAATTCAGGGTTTTTACATCGGAAGGGGTCTAGACACTGTACATTCGAAAACGTTTCATTTTGGCTTCAAAAAGTGGTGTTTCAAAAGTACATGGTTTCGTGAAATCACCCATATACTAATTATATAAAAATACATAAAACTAAGCATAGCTAAAACCTTAATTTAATACTCATAATGCAATAATTCTCGATAGTTACAATAACGGTTCAGCGGCTGAAGCTATATTATTTCAAAGCCAGTAAATTTTTGTTACTGATTTATATTTTATGAAATTTTGATTTAGTTGTGAATTTTTAATTATGGGTTTCTTGTTATGTTCACTTCTGGCTCAATTTTCCTTCGCTAAAGATGATAAATTTGACATAGTTCCTTCGCTATTGGTGTTATGCTTACATTTCAGATATACTGAAGATGGTCATTGTCGTGGTGAGATCACGTCACCATTTCCGCAACCGAGTCGTCTCAAATGGAATCTCTCTCCTGATGTAAGTTGTAAACACTAATTACCAAACTTAAATTTTAGATTTATACACGTTGAAATATTTACTGCTGAATTTGCATTAAATATATTTTAAGAAATTGTGGTCTGTCGCGCAAAATTATTATTTGTGGCCTCTTCCCGAAAAAATTATAATATGTTGGAAGTTTCGTAATCGTGTTTTGAGTAAAGTTTTGGGTCTGCTTTGACAGTAACGTTGTTTTATATGTAGGCGTATGTTGTTAGTTTGTATAAGCTTAAGAATCGAATGCTATGTACCTCATTGCAATGCAATGTTAGTTGTAAAACCAAAATACGACCAGTTTAAAAATTATCGCTTTTCTGGGTTCTTTGATGTGGGGTGGGTGTGGGGAGCATGAGGAGTTCGGCTTCAATACTAACTTGTTATTAGCTTTGTTTTATGCGAATAGCAACGGTTTTTGCTTGGTTTCAAATAATGGAAAACTTCCTGAGCTATGGAGCGGATTTATGGGTGGTGATAATGAAAAGGGTCGATTGTTTCGGTTACAAACTCACTCTCGATGTTTATATGATTATGTCAAGTCGTAGTATTTGGCTACTTGCGTTAAATTTTGATTATTTTTATATTTCCGAGCTTCGTAAAATATCTCGCCTAGGCAGCTGGCAAAGAACCAAAACCCGACATGGCCAGTTTGCCGCAGAGTTTAAGCGTTTCAAAAAATCTACATTATCTAATTATCTATCTACATTATCTACAAATCTACATTATTATTAAAGTAGAGGGACTAGATATATTTTGAAAATAGTACATTATCAAATTAGACGTAGTTTTCATAAATATTTTTAAATCTAACTACAGGATTCGCCACATATTAACTCGCTTACGAGCTACCGGGCAGCTGTCAATTGTGGTTAGTATTTTTATGTTATTAAATTATTATATTTTAGCTTATCTCAATTATAAACGCCAGCTACCGAGTTGCTCGATCCTTGGTCGATGACGTCGAAATGGCGCTGCTAGTGTTCGATTCATACGGCAAAGGATTTATTAAAAAGTGCAAATTATCGCCCGACGGATACATACAAATGGCGCTACAGTTGGCTAACTACCGAGTAAGTAGATGCTACGCTTAAGAGTACCTATGACGTATGATTAGCTTAATAATAAAAATAGCCTCGATAACTGCAGTTACAATCAGAATTAATTGCTCAAAATCGATCGAAGCTTCGTTCGTTTGCGTTTAAACGAAAATCGATCGAAGCTTCGTTCGGTTGCGTTTAAACGAAAATCGATCGAAGCTTCGTTCGTTTGCGTTTAAACGAAAATCGATCGTTTAAACGAAAATCGATTAATTTAACGAATTTCGATTGCGTCAAAATAAAAAATAATTTAATAAAAAATGTTAGGTCGCGTTTAATTTAACGATTTTCATTTAAACGAAGATCGATCGATTGCGTTTTCGTTTGATTTTGTCCTCGTTCGATTTTATATGCACATAATTCTGATTGTAACTGTATTTGCGACAAAGTTTCGATTTTAAAAAAATTTTGGATTTGGGTTTTATAAATTTTGGTTTTGATTTTGACTTGATAATTCCATGGTTCCCTCGCTATATGGAAAGTTTGGAAAACAGGGAAAATCAGCAATTTAGCAACAAAAACAGGGATAACAAGGAAGAGTAACAGGTAGTGAAATTCCGAACAAAATACGAACCTACATTCGCAAAGATTTTTAATCTTTGCTGAGTTGACCTGAAATGTTGAAATGTTTGGCCTGTCACAACGTTTCCAAAAGTGGGGGAGGGGTGAGAACTTCGGGATCCCATGTTCATTCTCAGGAAAAATTTCAAGTTGGAGTGAGGGGAATAAATTGTGCTTAAGATACTAAATATTTCCATATTTTCGTCTATTTTTACCGTTGTGCAAGTATTATTAAGCTATACAGTTACAATCAGAATTAAGTACACGCGCTCGAACGCACATGAAATCGAGCGATATCGCAAAAGATCGATCTTCGATTAAACGAACTTCGTTAAATTAAGGCTCTATTTTTGTTTAAACGAAAACAAACAAAATCGAACGAACTTCGTTCGATTTTTGAGCACTTAATTCTGATTGTAACCGTAATACGATGTTTCGGCCTTAGTAATAGTGGTAATTAATGTTTAAAAACATTTTACATAAAGAAAACATAACTAGTTGGAGACATTAAATTATTTTATTTAGTTGAACATGGGGTTTCAACCGAGTGGTTTGATGGCCATGGGAGAAGGATTTGGAAAGTGTGGATCTCTCTGCTGTGGATAGGCCAGATTGTACTTGTGCTTGGTTTGACTGGAGTATGCCAAATGCATTGATTGGCAACACTATTGATCAAACGCACATACGGCTTTCGATCAGTTGCCAGATTCTTCACTAATGTGAATAACTCTTTCTTTCAGAACCGATGGATCGATTACTTCAATTTGTTGTCAACCAATGACAGGTTAATATCGTCCAACAATCTCGTAACCCAAGTTTTCCTTGCACCACCGGTCGGCCGCTTCCCGTTTTCAACTTACTAAACTCAACTCTATGTCAATGTCACCAACACGGACAAATTGTCATCAACACTGGTCTTACAAAATTATTTCTATAGATTTCTCCAAACAGCAAAAGAGTAAAATCGAGAGCAAAAGGTGTGGCAAAGAGAATAAGCATTTGTGCCTAATCGAGAGCAAAAGGTGGGACAAATAGAATAAGCATTTGTGCCTAATCGAGAGCAAAAGGTGGCACAAATAGTATAAGCATTTGTGCCTAATCGAAAGCAAAAGGTGGCGTAAATAGTATAAGCATTTGTGCGCCTAATGGAGAGCAAAAGGTGGGACAAATAGAATAAGCATTTGTGCCTAATCGAGAGCAAAAGGTGGGGCAAATAGAATAAACATTTCTGCCTAATCGAGAGCAAAAGGTGGGACAAATAGAATAAGCATTTGTGCCTAATCGAGAGCAAAAGGTGGGACAAATAGAATAAGCATTTGTGCCTAATCGAGAGCAAAAGGTGGGGCAAATAGAATAAGCATTTCTGCCTAATCGAGAGCAAAAGGTGGGGCAAATAGAATAAGCATTTCTGCCTAATCGAGAGCAAAAGGTGGGACAAATAAAATAAGCATTTGTGCCTAATCGAGAGCAAAAGGTGGGACAAATAAAATAAGCATTTGTGCCTAATCGAAAGCAAAAGGTACGACAAATAGAATAAGCATTTGTGCCTAATCGAGAGCAAAAGGTGGCACAAATAGTATAAGCATTTCTGCCTAATCGAGAGCAAAAGGTGGGACAAATAAAATAAGCATTTGTGCCTAATCGAAAGCAAAAGGTACGACAAATAGAATAAGCATTTCTGCCTAATCGAGAGCAAAAGGTGGCGTAAATAGTATAAGCATTTGTGCCCAATCGAGAGCAAAAGGTAGCGTAAATAGTATAAGCATTTGTGCCCAATCGAGAGCAAAAGGTGGCGTAACTAGTATAAGCATTTGAGCCTAATCGAGCGCCGAAGGTGGGGCAAATAGAATACGCATTGTTAACGAAATTGAGCGTAAGGCTGTGCAGCTGTGAATATAATGCCTCCATTGAATTACAAAATTACTAAAATTTCTCACAGGCAAATATTAACGTTGCTTTTTTGTAGCTGACCTTCCTTAGCTATTTCCAAGAATGGTCGCTATTTATTACTTTTATTAGAACAGCTTGTACTTTATTGTGTAAATGCCATCAATATTTTCTGTTACAATGAAAGCCTACTCACATAGTTACTAACTGTTCCATGAATTACTGTCACATTACTGAGAATTTTTACTCTTTTAGCTATCGATGTATTCAGAATATGCCATCGGAAAACTTGTAACCAGAAAAATGGTTTTATAATATTTGGAAAAGTATAAGTTGTTTTCTGGTATGAGCAGCCCACGATGAGCAGTTTGCCAGGCGGCATCAGAACGAAGAATGAACCACAACTATAGTTTATAGTAATTGTTAAAAAATTGCTATAATATTTTTTATACAGTGACGGCCAGAAATCAGTGCAAAATAGTCTATCGAAATCTTTCGTTCGATTTCGATTTTAGCGCAACTAAATAAATTTCAAATTTAAAAAATTTCGAATATTTTCGACTAAACGAAATTTCGATGGATTTCGATTTTGATCGATTGCGATAAAACAAAATGTTGTTATGTTGCGATTTCGATCGATTTCAATTGCATATATGTTTGGCCGCGACTGTATACCGCTCATTTGTTCAAAATAAATAAATTTTTTAGGACCTAGGAAAATTCTCTCTCACCTACGAAGCTTCGATGACTCGCTTGTTCCGCGAAGGCCGTACTGAAACAGTTCGTACCGTAACGCCGGAATCATGCGCTTTTGTTCGTGCAATGGTCGATCCGGGTGCAACGGTTGGTTTTGATGTAAAATTTTTAGGGCTATGTTAAAAGCATGGAAGACCCTAACTGAATGGTAGTAGATTTTGTTCTAAATTTAAAAAGACATACTATTATGTTTCGTGGTGCTTTTTGGCTATTGTTTTCTTGATATTCTGTTTTTTGAAGTGGGCTTCATTTAGCTGTCATTTTTGGACCGGGCCAGCGTAGCGAGTGGTGGTTCTTCAGGTCGCGGCTAAAATGCAAAACTTCTTTTGTCTGTCTGTGTCAGGCACAATTTTAGGCCTGTGTTGATAAATTTTCGCAAATTTTTATTCAACGCATAATAAAATCTAATTGAGTACTTAGTTTAAGCTTAGCCGAAGTCTAAGTCGCTACTCGGTGAGCAGATTCAGTTTATTTTTGCACCTTTCCACTCAGCTTGCCAATCGGTTCTATCGATATATAAAAATTACACATTTCTCGAAAAAAATTTATTAGAAAATTTTGGGTACCAAAGCAAGGAAAGGGACTGTCAAATCACGAAACCCAAAATTAAAAAAAATTGTCATAAATGTTTTCGAAGTGGATATTTTCTAACCTGCCTCGACAAGCTGAGTCGATGCTGCCAAAGTTATCGCTGTACTTCAAAATTGACGATTTTTGGGCTTCGGAGTATAACCGAAAATTATCCTAAAAAATTGCACCAATTCAGTACCCAAGAAACAAATGCCCTATGTATTTTTAGCAGTAAAAATATGCAACTAATATTGGTTTCTAGTTTGGCACTTTTCCGGTGTCGCCTGGAGTATTATCGCATTCTTCATGGCTCTTTGGTGACGTTAATCTTGCCTACAACTTTAGAAGATCTCGTGGATGTGTGTTTTTGTGTTAAGAAACTAGAGGGGACTAACCTTCTTTTGCCGAATTAATGTTTGGTATTACCTTAGGGTAAACACAGCGATAATTATTGTTTCTTTAGAACGAAGAGCGACGCGAACTTCTCAATGCCGCGTGCGTTGTCCATGTGAAAAGCTACATAGATGCGATGTGTGGCAAAGGCGTCGACCGCCACTTGTTCGCTCTCTACGTTGTATCGAAATATCTCGAAGTCGACTCGCCGTTTTTGTCCGAAGTGATTTCAGAACCGTGGCGATTGTCGACTAGCCAGGTAAGCCAAAGCCGAATAATAATTATTGTTGTTGTGTAGAAAATTATATCACTCAAAAATGAATAGCACGGGTTAAGGAAAATGTGTAGCTGGCTAACCAGCTATATACTGTGCTATATAACCAGCTATATACTGTGCTATATTCTGCCCTGATATCTAGAATTTCACTGTTCTGCCGTTCCACGGAAGAAGGTGTATTTGCACTTTTTTTTTTTGAAAATGAATTAGAAACTACAATTTAAGGCCGAATTTTTTTTATAATTTTTGCAATCGATGGTGAATCTGCACATTTGGCGGTCAGTTTTGGTACTATAGGGGTGTATCTGAATTTTGGTGTATATTTCATGTAGATACACGTTTTCTGCTCTAGTCGACCGTGAAAAAGGTGTATCTACAATTTTCTGTAAGGAAGAAAGGGGAGGGAAGAAATGTGTATCCGCAAAAAACAACTCGGGAAAAAGGTTGTATTTGCTAAAACAAGTAAAATTGAGGTATGTTGTGCTCACAATTCTGATCGATGGATTTGAGACAACCAAAGAGGCCTACTGGAAGTGCCCTCACTGAACCAGATGTGAATCGGTACGATAACCTCAGCACTAGTTTAATATTTATAGGTTGGTGCAGACATGATTCTGTGAAAGAATACCACCAAACCAGAAGTTTATGGTACCACCAAATAATAATTCTGTGAAAATTAATACCACCAAACCATCAACTAACAATAATTGCAGACCAAAATTTTATTTCTATTTCTGAATTGGCCACCAAATTGAATTAATTTGAATTTAATTAATAGTATTAGGTAGTATTTGTTATGACACTGAATGTGTCTGTTGAATAGTGTCATTGGATGGGTCCTTGGTTAAGTCAAATAAACATACACCTATCGCTATAGTAGCCTGGTATAGTCACTGATCCTAATTAGGCGATAAGGGATGGCATACCCGTGCATGTTGTACCTAAGGCGAGTTTGGCAGAAATTTAAGGGTACAACTGAATTTTTGCGGCCAACTGCAGATACACTTTTGTTGGATCGCTGTGGAGATGTCATTCTGAGTAGGCAAAAAAGGTGTATCTGCTAATTTACTGGCAGATATACCTTTTTTGCCTGAATTTAATTTAAAAATGTTGTATCTGTTGATAGATGCATTCCTGTAGCGTGCAGATACACCGCTCTTACGAAGTCACTGGCTTAAAAGTGGCTCATGAATAAGGTTGTATTTGCAATATTTGTAAATTTTGTTAAAAATGTTGCTAATTAGATTTGTGGTTTCATTTCGAGGCTAGGAAAGTGCCTACATAACGGAGAAACGCTATATGAAGAAACATGCCAACAATGAACTTCGTACGTCGAGCAGTTATCGCGTTATAAACGTGTAGATTATAAAATGCGATTTTATCGAACTTTTTATTATGAACAAGATATTCGTTATAATATATTACGTCTTCTTATTATAAACAGCGGCATTTCATTTATAATTACATACATTTTGTTATCGTTTTCAGACGCCACATCAACAAACTGACTTGATTGACTTAAAACAAAATCCGGATTACATCTCTGCCGGTGGAGGATTTGGGCCGGTAAGTGATATAATACATAAACAATGTTATTGCCCCTCCGTGGCTTGTGGTTCTGTGGATCCTCATAATACATAAATATTATTACCTCTCGGTGGGGTGGTTCTCTCGGCCCTCACAATACAAAAATATTATCCCCTATTACTGGCAGGTGGTTCTCTCGGCCGTCATAATACATAAATATCATTCCCTCTCGGTGGGATGGTTCTCTCGGCCCTCATAATACATATTATTACCTCTTGGTGGCGGCTGATTCTCTCGGCCCTCGGAATACATAAATATTATTCCCTTTCGGTGGTGGGTGGTTCTCTCGGCCATCATAATACATAAATATCGTTGCCTCTCGGTTGGGTGGTTTTCTCGGCCCTCATAATGCATATTATTACCTCTTGGTGGCAGGTGGATCTGTCGGCCCTCACAATACAAAAATATTATCCCCTATTACTGGCAGGTGGTTCTCTCGGCCCTCATAATACATATTATTACCTCTTGGTGTCGGCTGGTTCTCTCGGCCCTCGCAATACATAAATATTATTCCCTTTCGGTTGCGGATGGTTCTCTCGGCCATCATAATACATAAATATCATTGCCTCTGGGTGGGGTGGTTCTCTCGGCCCTCATAATACATATTATTACCTCTTGGTGGCGGGTGGTTCTCTCGGCCCTCGGAATACATAAATATTATTCCTTTTCGGTGGCGGGTGGTTCTGTCGGTCATCATAATACATAAATATCATTGCCTCTCGGTGAGGTGGTTCTCTCGGCCCTCATAATCATATTATTACCTCTTGTTGGCGGGTGGTCCTCTCGGCCATCGGAATACATAAATATTTTTCACTTTCGGTGGCGGGTGGTTCTCTCGACCATCATAATACATGAATATCGTTGCCTCTCGGTTGGGTGGTTTTCTCGGCCCTCATAAAGCATATTATTACCTCTTTGTGGCGGGTGGTTCTCTCGGCCCTCGGAATACATAAATATTATTCTCTTTCGGTCGCGGGTGGTTCTCTCGGCCATCATAATACATAAATATCATTGCCTCTCGGTGGGGTAGTTCTCTCGGCCCTCATAATACATATTATTACCTCTTGTTGGCAGGTGGTTCTCTCGGCCCTCGGAATACATAAATATTATTCCCTTTCGGTGGCGGGTGGTTCTCTGGGCCATCATAATACATAAAATTACCTCTCGGTGGGGTGGTTCTATCGGCCGTCATAATGCATGTTATTACCTCTTGGTGATGAGTGGTTCTCTCGGCCCTCGGAATACATAAATATTATTCACTTTTGGTGGCGGGTGGTTCTCTCGGCCATCATAATACATAAATATCGTTGCCTCTCGGTGGGGTGGTTTTCTCGGCCCTCATAATGCATATTATTACCTCTTGGTGGCGGGTGGTTCTTTCGGCCCTCGGAATACATAAATATTATTCCCTTTCGGTGTCGGGTGGTTCTCTCGGCCATCATAATACATAAATATCATTGCCTCTCGGTGAGGTGGTTCTCTCGGCCCTCATAATCATATTATTACCTCTTGTTGGCGGGTGGTCCTCTCGGCCCTCGGAATACATAAATATTTTTCACTTTCGGTGGCGGGTGGTTCTCTCGACCATCATAATACATGAATATCGTTGCCTCTCGGTTGGGTGGTTTTCTCGGCCCTCATAAAGCATATTACCTCTTGGTGGTGGGTGGTTCTCTCGGCCCTCGGAATACATAAATATTATTCCCTTTCGGTGTCGGGTGGTTCTCTGGGCCATCATAATACATAAAATTGCCTCTCGGTGGGGTGGTTCTATCGGCCGTCATAATGCATATTATTACCTCTTGGTGGCGGGTGGTTCTCTCGGCCCTCGGAATAGATAAATATTATTCACTTTCGGTGGCGGGTGGTTCTCTCGGCCATCATAATACATAAATATCGTTGCCTCTCGGTGGGGTGGTTTTCTCGGCCCTCATAATGCATATTATTACCTCTTGGTGGCGGGTGGTTATCTCGGCCATCGGAATACATAAATATTTTTCACTTTCGGTGGCGGGTGGTTCTCTCGACCATCATAATACATGAATATCGTTGCCTCTCGGTTGGGTGGTTTTCTCGGCCCTCATAAAGCATATTATTACCTCTTTGTGGCGGGTGGTTCTCTCGGCCCTCGGAATACATAAATATTATTCTCTTTCGGTCGCGGGTGGTTCTCTCGGCCATCATAATATATAAGTATCATTGCCTCTCGGTGGGGTAGTTCTCTCGGCCCTCATAATACATATTATTACCTCTTGTTGGCAGGTGGTTCTCTCGGCCCTCGGAATACATATATATTATTCCCTTTCGGTGGCGGGTGGTTCTCTGGGCCATCATAATACATAAAATTACCTCTCGGTGGGGTGGTTCTATCTATGTAATATCGACGTGACGCTGCTGCACTGCGCACTTCCCAGACGCAATGCCCATACGACCCCGGCTATCGTGACTTCAAGGGCGGACCTGATGGGTTTCAATCACGCGAATGTCTTTTCCCACGCGAGTCAGGCCCAAGAAATGACGGAGCTTAGCAAGCCGCAGGAGCGCTTCACAGGATGTGTTCTGATCCTGCCGGACGGGTTGCGCACGTAGTCTACGAGGTACTACCTTTGAGGTCCCCAGGGAGGTCGGCTCCGTCACCTGCTCACAGGCCAAAGAGACCGTACCACTATTCCCTCTCCACGTCTAACCCGGGAAGTATCAAATTCTTTCTAACTTTCTAAAAATGGGCAATTATTTGGTTTTGTTTTAGCCAGTGGCCCCCACTAGGGTCCGACAAATCCCTAGACGTTTAACGTCGGATCCGCGCGTATCTAATTTCCTAGTTTGGGTGCTCAGCGTGAGTCTAAAATTTTCTTTTCTAATGAGTCGCACCAGTCGTACCTATACAACAACAATGATTAATAAACTAATTTGTAATCGGCGAGTCACGCTCAGGTTTGCTTCTTCGATGCGCGTGTCAAACCTGAACGTGGGTCGTCGATCGGGGTGACGGATTTCAAACCCCTTCAATTCCTATCGCTACAGTGGGTCAACAAAACACTTACACAATTCGGGTTTTCAGCGAGCATTTATTGATGAGTTACACAAAAATTTACGGGTACGCGGACAGATACATATTGTACGGGCAGATACAATAGCGTTATGTCACATTTATAGCACGCTAATACGTAATAAGCAGAGCATCGGTTGGGGGAGGGTTGCGGAGTCATCGCCTTTTTCATGGAACTCACACAGCTGAGTCAAAACACGGCATATACTGTGAAGCCTTATCTTATGACAGCTGCGCTTACCTTACTCATGGAAAACAGTAGTGGGTGAAGTTAAGATTAGTACTAATGGGTGCTACGGTTAGTTATCGACATCATGAAGGCGCCATCGAAATAACTAGTGGCTCAGTACTACATTCGCTGACAATGTTGGGTACTCCGATACACAATAGGTTCAGGTAAGCGAAAGGCGGAACGAGGCGGGGATACGGGGATGAGCGTGCAACGGGACGTTTGCGAGACTTCATCTTGCTCATGCAAATCACAAACTTATGGTACATAATGATCAGGTAATTGAATTCGCAATTAGTAGCGATGCGGTTAACCTATGACAACACAACACAATAATGGATACAACAATGTTTGAGGATATCATGACAAGAGTATGCAATATTCCTCGGTACGACTCTTAAGTTTTTCTAGGTGTGCGACAACGGTACGATACAAAATTTTCTCCTACTCGCATACATACATACAAGTTTGAAATGTGATATAAACTTTGTTCTGAAATATCCGGATACACTACATAATTTTGATCCTTATTCTCTACTAGATTGCTCCACAAGCACGGTGGAATTCAGGCCCTGATTTTCATAATTCTTTGATCCGGGTCATGGCAGGAACAAATGCTTCAAATACAACATCTTGAGTTGCAACAACAGAAAAAAGGAACGATTGGGGCGGTCTTGGCTTTCGGACACTTACGGGGTCCCGGTGGTATGAGCTTGGGACTAAGTTTTGAGCGTTTCTTAATGCAGAATTTGGTTCCATTTACTACGCGGTTGCTACACTAGGAGTGTAATCAGGTTAAGTAATATTCGTGGCGGGGTCTCGCAGGCTCTCGGCATCGATCCAATGGTACTAAAACCTGCCTTATTTTGACTTGGAAAACATGTCAAATCCTATTCGGATACGGAAGTATGACTGTTATTTCGAGAATTTTCTGCTCGACGCAACGAGGCGATAAACGAAGGCCCCGGTTGATAGGACAACCGTAGCCAATTTTCTAGCTTAACCCTATTCGGTAGATATCCTCAGACTAATTTGTCTCCTAATTGTCGATCGAGATTTGAGCTTAAATTCCGTAGGGGCTGAAGAAAACTACAATTCGCTATATCTTCCTAAATTACCAGCCTTTTTCTACGAACTTTTGCATGGATGCTGGGTTTGACCTTCTACTTCGAATTCCTAGGACCGGGTCAACGGTCCTCACAAAAATGGTCCGTCGGGCCGAGACCCGATAGACTCGAAGTCGCATTTGGCGACTTCGACAATCTTGAAATCCTAAAATATTTTCACTGCTAATGCAACTTATCAACACTGGGGAATTTGATATTTTCCTTTCCCCAGCTAAAACGCGTGGAAAAGCAAGATCAAAACAGACTTACAGAAACAGTCTGTATTATGAAATTTGAACTGCAATTCGAGCAACTGTGGTGCGGGTCGGATCTAAACTGCCTATAACTTTTGAACGGGCCACGGCTTTGCCGGGCTCAATAGCTTAAACGAAAGGCCTGCTGGGCCTCTATATCTACAAGAAAACACGTTAGAATTCCTGGAACAGATGTCCAGATATTAATGTGCAAAGTTCGGGTAAAAGCGGATCACTATCGGGCCGTCGGGTTCGTAATTCCGACATGATAAAGTTAAAGTTTATGATACTATCTTAAAGCAGACATGCTTGCGAAGAAACTGCGAGAGTTTCACCAAGATTCCTGAAGGGAATCTTAAAATAATTTACTTTTACTATATTTCCACATTTTGACAAGATCAGGCCATTTTTACGTCGGGTTAGGCCATTATAATGATGCGGTTCCAGCGGACATCCCTACGAGAAACCGAAGTTTCAGCAAATTCCTGGAGTTCATATTTTACTTTTATCTTATTTCACATTTTATTGGTAGGTTTCCGACTCGAAATCAACATGTTTTAGGGTCCTATTCATTAGCGGACATTCTACGAAGAAACTGCCAAAGTTTGAGTAAATTCCTGGAGTAGGACCTAAGATACTTTAAATTTTCGCATTTTGCTGGGGACGTGCCCTTTTTGGGGTCGTCGGGTTTAAGGTTCCGACTTGATATTTGAACATTTTAAGCACTGAATCATAGCTCGGATCCTCCTAGAGATCCGGGTAAAGTTTTTAAGCAAATTTGCTGAGTTAATTCCCTGAACGTACCAAATTCCTACCTAAGTGAGCTGTCTCGCGCACGGTGTATGAAAACAGAAGATCTTACTCTTGGATCAGAGCAACGTTGTCCTAGCTTGTGGGCAAAAATCAGCATTACGTTATTGTCATCATAACAAAAGTTTGACTAAGTTCCTATGAGAGTTTGATTCGCAAAAAATCCATCCAAAATCCAACTGATAACAAACTCCAAAAATCGTCGGACGGACTTCGCGTCCAAAGAAATCAATAAAACCAAGAAAACATCTTGCGTAAAACCATCAGCAAATGTACTTGAGAACGATGTGGCATGACGGCGGATGATTCGGAGTTCAACTAATACTTTTCCAACCAAAAAAAGTTTATTTAACCTCGGTCAGCTCAGGGAATAGTTTTCAAAATCCTACCTCGACTCAGGGAATCATGTAAAATTTGTCTAGACGCGAGTGTCGCGTTTGTTTGTGTCCTAACTCTATGACCTAGGGAGGTCCAGTACGACTTTGGCTATCAATTCAATCGTATATGAGCGGCCAGCACGGCTGCGGGTCTGCGGGACGAGCTAGGACGGGCGGAACTATCATGTAAACTGAAGTATGGACAGGGAGTCCAAGGAGACTTAATTGCTATCAAACGACACACTGCTCGGGCTACTATCCTGGTTACCTCTACACTACGTGCTTTAACCTAACTAATTACAATACTAGGCTCACTACGGCGTTACTCCACCTCCCTGTCCACACTTACAGCGTTCGATCCTTTCGTCAGCGTCCATCGCCCATCCATCCCATCGCAAGACCAAAAGCGAGAAACCAAAAACCAGTAAACCAATCGAAAACAAAATAAACAACGAATAAAGCGCCAGAGCCGGTCTGCAAAACGACCGAACTCTGCGCTGCCGAAGTCGTACTGAACGCTGCCTTGTTTGTGCGGCTCTGCTTTTATACTGGAATTTCAAAATTTTAAATTTTTGAATTTTGGATCGGTTAAAGTGCTTATTCAGCACTTTTGGCCGATTTTCTGATCTAATATTAGGAAATTAAATAAATATTGTTATCGGCCGAATTCCGATCATATTTTCGGAAATTTCGGGCCGAATTTATTACAAAATCTTACTTATAATTAAACTATGATTTACGACTTTGTTTATTATAAATTTATATAAAATTTTTAAACTTAATTAAAACTTAGAAACTAACTTTCTCAAAAACTTTCGTAATAAAAAGACAAACTTCTAGTTAAAATTTATAAACTAAATTTTAAACTTAAACAAAGATTTAATGTTCAAAAGCCTTTACTTTAACGATTATGCTAAAGCTGTGTACAACTAAAACTAACAACTTAGTCAGCATTTAGCATCACAAGAATGCTGTTAATATATATTAAAACTTTATAAATTATCCTAGCCTACTTTCAAATAAATTATTTAACTTAAAGACGCGGCTTATGTCAACAAAAGAAAGAGCAAGAGGGCAAACGGTTAAAAAGAGGGTGGGGGACCCTGGGCAATGGCCAGAGTGCCACGACAAACTCGGATTCGGACTCAGTCGGTCCTTCCGAGCATAAAGATATGTAACAGGACCGTATTCGGTCTTCAGGGGGGAAAACAGACTCCTGGGGGAGGGTCCATGCCAAATTTTTCAAAAATCGGGGCGTTTAAACAGCTCCCCTGGGTTCGGGGGACACTTTTCTGGGGCGTTTTATATATCCTTGGGTTCGTCTCGACAAGGGGAATCCAATGAGGGGTGACACGCCTGTCGGGGCGTTAGTTTGAAATCTTCGTACGGGGTACCCAAAAGTGGGCGCATCTAGACCCGTCCGGGCTCAAATGAAAGCCTCGGGTCTGGGGTTTCTAACGATACCACTCATACGGTTTTCTGTCCATAATTCGTCGAATTATTTAATTAAATGCATTTTACCAGCTTACTTATATACTAATTTGTCCCTAAGTCCGTGGATCCGGGTCGGATTTCCACGAAACCGGTCTCATTCGAAAGACCGTAAAATTTCCTACAAGAAATGTTGAGTACAAAATTCTGAAATTACCAACGGTTCCGGACTTATGGACCGGAGCCGATATTTTCGACACCAAATTCCCTTAAATTTTCATTTTAAATTTTGTTTCTTATCTCAACCAGCGAAATTGAACGCTGTGCAGTGACAATGATAACATTCGAGCACTGGTAAACTTGATACTTTCGGTTTCCACTTATATTTTCCGAGAAATTTCCTCAATTGCTGTTCGCTTTCGGGCGGACAGCCACATTTTTTGTAGTCCTCATTCGTGAGGACGGTCGTGACGGGAGTCCGTCACGGCCAGTAATTCCTATAAAAATTTGCAACTCGTTTTGAGGTCCTACCGCTCGGGGTAGGGCAATTCCTACGTAGATGCTCAGTCTGGGTTCGGCGAGGGAGTCGTACCGTCCTTAAATTCCCTGCAAATAGAGCATGGCAAGGGTTCACCATGCTCACGTTCTGTGCCTATAAAACATCAGTTTAGGTGCGTGAAAATTCCCTACAATCCCTGCTAAAAACACGTTAAATACTTTACACTCCTCTGATCATACTTCCAGCCTAAAATTCATCAAAAATAACGACAAAGTACGGCAAACGGTATACATAAATTCCTGGCCAATCAAAGGCGCTTTTATGGCCTGACCAGTCGAATAACATAGTACAATCATGGTACAAAATAAGCATTATACGGTATACAATGACAATATGGCCGCCTACTATACAACGAACGGCATAAATACGGTATAACATTTAGACATGTGCATATCCGGTTAACAATTCATCCCAATCAGTCTGATAGCTTATGTACCTGAAAATGCATGTGAACAACAATAACGGTTTCACTGATACACGGCTATGTAATACAAGCATGGTAACATATCGAAAATGTGCCTTTATGGCCATCAAACGAATAACAATAACGATGATAACGATACGTAACTCAAATATATATATGTATATACGATGATGCCTTTATGGCCAATGATACGACATAAGAATCATGATATTGTCACTAGGTACATATATCGAGGCGTGCCATCGGGGCACCACAACAGATGGATACTAAGATCTGTATAAACGGTTATGATTTCTCGACAAATATCCATCCCTAGAATAACCAAAACGATACCCATTGCGATCAAAACGTCGTCGGCGGTGCGGGCCGAAATACTAGAAATACGAGTCGGTTACATAGCGGGACTCTTTGGATCAGATTATTCCGTTTACTTATATATATAGATATATGGTGCGATTGAGTTTGTTCCAATTACGTACGTATATACCTTGATTTTGATTCTGTTCCACTTTTCTACGTATATATCCGGTGATTTCCGATCGATCGTAATTATGTGCTTACATAACCTTATTGCTCTTGCGAGTTATTTCAATTACTAATTTACGTATATACTGCGGTTCAGGATTTGTGCCAGTTAGGCGATCTTCTATGAGGTGACAACAGGGTTTTATGGTCGACGGGTATATATGGAGAAGCTCAATTTACATATTTGTTTGCGTTCAGAGGAGGTTAATTGGTTCTGCTTACATAAATGTACGTATTATAGGGCGAAGGTGGGTTCCGTACCCTTTTGGGCTATTCCTGTCGGGTGTTCCGGGTTGGGGAGAAACTGGTGACAGAATTCAGAAATGTTGACCACTGTACACGTGGTCATGATTATTGGGGAACTCGATTAAATGTTGACCATTACGCTATGGTCGGGATTTTTTTTTGTATTCGGAAAAATGTTGTCCATTATACTGTGGACGGGATTTTTTTGTATTCGGAAAAATGTTGTCCATTATACTGTGGACGGGATTTTTTTTTTGTATTCGGAAAAATGTTGTCCATTATACTGTGGACATAATTATTGGTGGTCGGAAAAATGTTGACCATGGCACTGTGGTCAGATTTATTTTTGTTCGAAAAAATGTTAACCATTGGGGTGTGGTCAGATTTATTTTTGTTCGAAAAAATGTTAACCATTGGGTGTGGTCAGATTTATTTTAAATGTTGACCATTATCGTGTGGTCAGGATTTTCGTAAAAGTTGACCATTGCTATGTGGTCAAGATTATAGGTTTTCGATAAAAGTTGGCCATTAGGCTGTGGTCAGGATTATCCACCTCGTAACGATCCGTAAGGATCTGTTACATCTCTTAATTTTTAAAGGGAAAATTATTTGACTTTTTACTTGTGGTGGGAAGATTAAGTACATGTTTTAAGGGTGATTTTGTCGGGGATTTTGGGTTTTACTTGGGTGTTTTACTTGGTTTCGACGGGGTTTCTGCCTTTGGTTTACCTAGTTTGTCGGACGTAGGGGTTTCACTACCCCTTTTTGTTTGGTGAAATCGGGCTCACTGGAGTCATGAGCCCTACAAAAAGGAGCACCAACGTGCCCTGTCCTCCGCAGTCACTAAAGGGTGACATATGTACAATTGCTAATAAATAATAATAAGTTAGCAAAAATATTGTACAATCCAAAAATTATTTCGCTTAGGGCTTTATATATCGGGGTTTTCAACCAGCGGTTTACGGGGTTTCATCTAATGTCCGCTGGCTATATTAAAATAGTCATTTATTATAAAGTATTAGATTTACGGGCGTTCGAATTTCGTATTGCCTTGGTCCACTTTTATATGTGGATTCTTATGGGAGTTCTCTGGTACGTTTTACTAATTTTATAAAAGTTCCTTGGGTTTCCTATAAAATTTCCGGCGAAATCCTAACGGTCTTTATGACCTACTCTTAATTTTTAAAGGGAAATTATTTGACCTAATACTTGGGGTTGGAATGTTATTCGGGGTGTCTTTGGTGTGTTCTAAACAGGATCGATGCAAGTCGACCCTTCAAAAAGTGGAATGAGCAAGGTTTTACACTGCCGTGTCTTCATACTGCCATATTCATACAACCATGATATAAAACAATCATCACAGTCAAAATATTACGACAATTATCACTATGACTTGTCCTATATCTTCGAGGAGGTGGTTGAAACTCAGCTTATTAAGTTTACCAATGTTGGTGATAAGTACTTTTGCTATACTTTTAAAGTATCCATAAGCTTTAGTATAAATTTTGCGAGTTTTAACAATTTTGTTATACTTTTATGGGTGTTTTCGCGGTTTTCCTCGGGACGATGAGGGTTATTGGGAACCAAAATTGAGGTTCCTTTCGTACGATGGGTTAAGGACCCTTTCGACAGGGGCTAAAGTTGTGGTTTTAGAGAGGACTACGTCCCCATTTGGACGGCTCTTTCCTTGTAATTTCTTGGCATTTCTCAGGGTGCTTTCTGTGCATTTTCGCACGATTGAAACAGGGCTCCTGTGAGGGAACCCGTACAAAAATAAATCCAGACATAAATCTTTATGACGACGATGTCGATGATGAGCACGACGACGAAAAGAAGTGATGCGCTAGTGGACGTTTGGGGCAGTCTGAGGTAATCAAAACTCGAAATATCAATTTTACAATGGTTACTGATAAGCTCTTTTACTGTGTAAAGCTGCTCTTACTCTGCTTTTAAGCTCAAAATTTAGACAAATTTTAAGAGAAAATTTGCTAAAACGGTTTCCAAAGGGGTTGGGAAAAAGGGGGTTTTGCTGGAGTTAGGGCTTTAGGGACCCTGTTGTCAGAAGTCCAATCGATACTAAAGAAGTTAATAAATGTATAAATAGTGTTACGAAAATTCACGATTCCTTATTTTCCAAGCTGGAAAACTTACAAAAATTTGATCTTCTATTGTCTTCATGTCCTCGCTAATCTGAATTCTTGCACCAAATTTTGGGTATCCGACTTCCGTTAACTATGATCGGCATGCAAATACACGTGACATTCAGGTACAATAACAACATTCATACCAATACAGTTCATTCAAATAGTAATACAAGACATTCATATACAATTCAGGTTCCAATAAACATGGTTACTACTTCAAGTAGCAGTGAACGGCTATTCCAATTCCTTTCAATGTTTTCATGTTCCAAAAATCCTACTCTGTATTCCTACAAATCTAGTATTTCCTCTGCAACTGATCTTCCAACCAACGGCTCAGATCACCAGCAAAATGCTCATTAATAACTGGTTCCCAACTTTCCTTTGCATCACTCTTAGTACGTTCCCACGTGTTGGGTGACTGCAATTCTGAGGAAAACGGCGGCATTCTCACTTTACGTAGCAGGTGGGGCTTATTTTGCTGAAATTCGGCGTAGGCCTCCTGAAATTCAGTCGACCAAGCCGTCATGTCCGATACAAAATTCCAATAAGGTGGCGGTGGCATTACTATAGCAGCAGCAGAGTCTGCTAATAAATAATCGAAGGTACACAGATAATGTCTCAGTCGCCGTACAACATGGCGAGGAGAGTCTAACGGGTGCTTTTCCCAGGTTTTCTTCCGCAAGGCAGATAAATATCCGCCTACTATGACAATAGCTTGAGTTTGTGGGGTTGCCAAACAAACAGCCATTCGGATAAGAAATTCCATAGTTGCTTTGGGCCAACTATGGACGAAATAATCTGGTTTTTCGTTAAGTTTTAACAGCGAGGCGGCGGTAGCATCGCCGAGAATTATTGTTGTGGGCCATGAGACGATTCCGCTTTTGTGGAAGGTGCGAATCTCTTGTAATAATCGTCCCATTACATTGTGACAGTTCCTTGGGCGACGGCCCATTTTAAAATCCTGAGGTCCAACGCCTATGCCCCAGAAGCTATCGGAAGGATTAGCTTCCAGAAGCTGGGCTTCTCCGGTAGATAACAGGCTATATTTCAAGGTCGGCAGGTCGAACTTAGGCAACAGTACAGTTCGCATTAGATGAGGCAGGACGGGGCGAAGAAGCTGAGTATTTACCTCGTCCAAAAATTGTTGTTTATTTCTTCGGGCAATGGATTTGACATCTCGAGCTCCCAATCGAAGATCTTTGATATCTTGACGGGCTTGATCCTCGTTAAAAAGGTAGGTAACGAGTAATTGATATCCTTGTTCGGTGGAATTGTATTCAATCGGGTAATGTTGGATTGTCTGATCGAGGGCGGCCATGTTCGACAACATAGGCCAACGAGTGCCTTTCGAGAGAAATACTTCGATCGGCTTCGAATAGTCGATGAAATAATACGGCACGGAAACGGAATTTTCGTGCGATTTGTTAATATCGGCATATCGCTTCGGTCCTTTGAGATAATTCATCTAGAATTTAAATACTTCGTCATTACTGACGGTTCTTCAGGGCGATTTTGGGTCGGAGCTCGAGGTTTGTAACGGGGTGAACATTATTTCAGCTCTGCCAGGACGGCTATTGTCGTCCTCGACGGGGTGGTGGTCGCAGTGTCTGAACGGTTTGGAGTCCAAAGTCTTCAGGGCGTAGTGGTCTACGTCCCCATGGGTAATTCGGAATTCTTTCTGGGTGGTGTCGCATGATATGTTCGACACCAGGTTGATCCATAAAGTCTAGATAAGGTGAATACATTGCTCGGCTGCTTGTTTGTCTACTGGAAGGATCGACTCGTGTCGGTGGTTGGTCAGAAAAAGTTTGCCTTCGACCGGCACGGTCTTCATTGGGTCGCTGGGCCGTCCTACGGAAGGCTTCAGCGGTCGGAATCGTATCGGGTGGTTGCCAACGGCGTTCGTGGGCTTGTCTATACGGCATTTCACGGCGGTTGGTTGGTATATCCTGTCGTTGGACAGGTTCACTTCTCCTAGTTACAGATATCGGGTATTTCTGACTGACCTTAGCTCTCTGCGACGTAATCGGTTTACATGAACTATAAGCTTTAGTTCCCATCTTAGGTATCATTGACGATCCAGCTCTGGTCCAAGTAACGTTAGTTGCGGTTTGCGTATGCCTAACTGAGGCGGTACTTGCGATTACTTGCTTAACATTATTAATAGTGCGCGGTTTTGCATGTGTGCCACGCTGCGAGTTACTATTGCGTTGTGGCGAAGCGGTTGGGGTAGGTTCATCATCACTGAGTACTCGTGCTATTCCTTGTCTAATTCGGTTTAACTCTGTTTCTGATTCTTCTGATGCACTTTCTATAACCATCCTTTGTTTTGGAGGTCGACCTCGGCGGGTCTTAGTAATTGTCTCCTCCAAGAGTGGTTGTACTTGTTCATGTAGATAATGTGCGGTTTCCGGTACAGGTACTGTGTTTCCTGCAAAGTGTCCTAATAGTTCAGATGCAATTTGGGAACTGCCTTCAGTCCCTTCTACTAATCCATGTCTTCGTTCCTCTTCCTCAGCTAAGAAGTCTCGTATGACTTCTTCAGCTATCTTTCTTCTAGTATGTCTTCCCATAAATGCTGTTTCTGGTATGTAAGGGTCTCTTGGGTGTACTGTTTCGGATTGTCTGGGTGGTTTAGGAGGTGGTTCAGCTGGTGTGTTGCGAGATCGGAGATGGTAAGGTCCAACATGATCATCTCTAAATGGTGGGGAGAATGGTGTAGGTCTCACGGGAGATAAGTCATCCGGTGAGAGCAATCGACTAAATGAACGGGGTTGTGTTGCTTGTACGTTGGGTTCGGAATCCATTGAAGCGTTACTAGAGTAATTCTGGTACAACGAATCATCAGGGGACGGTGCACGATAACGAGGGATCGGTTCGCCTTCTGGTATTCCAGGAAAAGGCTTGGGTTGTATAGGCTCTTCACGGAACTTATATTGGGGTAGCGCTGATACAGGTGCTTCCTGTTCAGGGGTAGTAACAGATGCGGTAGTTCCTCGCATTGTGGTAGTGGCCATGGGCAGTGGCTCACTCAGTTCAGGTGAATTGATAATCTGTTCGGGGTACAAGCCAGCGGGATAATCGGGCTTCGGTGCCCAAGTGGCAGCTAATTCTAAATCGCAGCGGTTATACGGGCTAGTTGAATACGGGGGCGTCCGGTGAGGGAATTGTTCGTCCTCAGCGGGTAATAAATACGGAGTCTTCCGGTGAGGGTATTGTTCCTCCTCAGCGGGTAATAAATACGGAGTCTTCCGGTGAGGGTATTGTTCCTCCTCAGCGGGTAATAAATACGGAGTCTTCCGGTGAGGGTATTGTTCCTCCTCAGCGGGTAAAGTAACTTGGGGCGCAAGGATCGGGTTTCCAAACTCATCGAATCCTTCGAAATTAGGTGATAATAATTCATCGGTTCGGCGGTATTCTTTCCGCGTTATAGGTACTGTATGTTCGCCATACTCAGGCAGAGGACCAGTATAATTATCTGGCAAATAAGGTAATTGAGATGCGTTTTGAGTGACAAGTTCCTGAGAAATTCCGGGCCAATCGTATTGTGGCGTCCGGTTAGGATCAACAATAGGTAATCGGTTAGGTATATTAGTATCCATGGCGGCTAAGTGAATATCAGCTTGTGCTTGGGTTAAATTCGCTGCGGGCTCAGCGTCATCCGCAGGTTCGGTTCCATCCGCTAGTTCGCGGGAATAATTAGGCGCAAATGATTGTCGCATTTCAGCGATTGATTCAGGGTCCGCGGCTTGGACTTCGCGGATAAACAGACGATCGGCGTTGATCGTTTCATTGGGATGTTCCAATGGGGTTTGCAATTGTTCGTCAGGTACGTCCTGTAAAGGATCTTCCATACCTGGAAAAGTACGAAGTGGGCGATAACAGGGTTTAGTGCGATTAAAATGCACGAGATGCCTTTTCGCATGACTTTGCGCTGTAAGGCGTATTTGGAGACATGGCGGTATGACCTTTAATATTTGATACGGTCCACACCATCTTTGCTCAAGTTTACGCGATAAACCAGGGGTTGTGTGGTATCGATACACCCACACTTCATCTCCAACTTTATATGGAGGAATTTTAGTTTTCCGGTTATAATACTGTTTACGGTATTCACGGGCGGCTTGCATCGAACGATATGCATTTTCTCTAATAGTGGCAAGCCATCTTTGTACATTAGTACGATAAGCTTCAGCTCCGGGGTACTTTTCCCAGTCAGCTGGCGAGGAGATATCTCCTGGGACTCTGGGATAATATCCATACATCAACAGAAACGGAGGATAGCGGGTAGTTGTATGCACAGATGAGTTATACGACATTATACAATAGGGCAACAGTTCATCCCAGGTTGTGTGATCATCGGGCGGTAGGGCTGCTCGTAACAAGAAAAGTAGGCTGCGATTAAATCTTTCTATTTCGCCATTGGCTTTCGGATTATAACTAAGCGTTTCACGCTTGAAGGTACGTAGTTCAGCACATAAGGCTTGCATGAGGTCGGAAATGAAACATCGACCTTGATCGGATACTAATTCAGCAGGTGCGCCATGTCGGCATACAACTTCTTTGATAAATACTTGGGCTACAGTGCGAGCTGTTTGATTAGGGATGGCGACGGCAATAACAAACTTGGTAAATTGATCAATAAAAGCAAGTACGTACTTATTTCCAGTACGGGATTCAACACGAATATCAAGGATGTCAACATACATCCGATGCATAGGGGCGCTGGCTTGAGGTAGGTCGCCTAGGGCAGCTCGGACATTCTGAGGTAAGTTACGAGACTTTTGGCAGGTTACGCATCTCTTCACATAATCTTCGACATGTTTGCTCATATTTTCCCAGTAATAAAATTGCTTAAGTTTACTCATAAATCTATCACGGCCTGGGTGGCCTCCAAATAGGGTATCGTGCTCATGCTTCAAGATATGGGGTATAAGTCGACGGGGAACACAAAGTTTCGGGCGATGATCATTTGGTAGGATTGGGTGTAGGTACAAGATTTGTGTTATGGGACAGATGCGATAGTGGTGTGATTCTAATTTAAGTGTGACAGCATTTTTAGGTTCTTCAGGAAGAGTTCCTTTCTGTAAATATGTTCGAATAGGACCAAACTTGTCGTCTTGTTGTTGTAATCGAGGAATAATTGTTACTAAGTTCTTGTCTGGTTCCTGGCTAAAGTGTGGTAAATACAAACCTTCTCCAGTGTCTTTCACTTGTTCGGGTCGTAATAGAATCATAGGGCTTTCACAAGCGTATCCTACTTTGACTAACGCGTCGAAAGCTTCTTTCTCAGGTATTGCTTGGGGTTGGTTTGTGGGAGGAGGAGAATCTTCATGAGGTGGATCGGGTACACTTGAAGGACCAGGGTTTGGTTCGCTAGGACCTGGTTCAGGGCTTCCTATAACTCCTGAGCCTACGATGACATATTCTTGGGGATTACTAACGGTTTCGGGTTCACCATAAGTATCTAATATTCTCCTACGTAATCCTTCTGTCATTTTAGGTACTTCTGCATTAGGCATCATTTGTTGCAATTTCCTAAGCGTCCGTTTAACAAACTTATCGTTCGCTTCTCTCTGTTCGGGAGTTTCATCCGATCTTTTGCGTTTTGAACCATTCTTGCGTGACAACATTGCCACTCTCTTACGGTATTCCTCTTCTTCATCCTGTTCTTCCTCATTATCTGAGGACAATGGGGTTCCTATATCGTGTTGTGGATCTCTCGAGAGGGCATCAGCGTTTGCATTGGCCTTTCCAGGCCGGTAGGTGATGTCAAAACCACCGAATTCCATTAATAATTCGTTTCTCCACTGGGCCAGACGCGAGTTTCGCGGAGGCCGATCGAAAAGAGCCTTAAGCGGCTTATGGTCAGTTTCTACATGAAATTCATGTCCTAACAGGTAATGTTTAAAATGCTGTGCGGCCCAACGTATGGCCAAAGCTTCGGCTTCAATAGCGGGGTATCTACGTTGATATCCTACTAGGGATTTACTAGCATAAGCAATAGGTTGTAATCCTTTATCGGTTTTCTGGGATAGGACAGCTCCTAAGGCGTATCCGGAGGCATCCGTCTGTAAGACAAACGGTTTAGTAAAATCTGGGTAGATTAACAAAGGTTCTTCGACTAGGGCTTTTCGTAATTTGTTAAAAGCTTCTTCACACTGGGGTGTCCATTTGAATTCGGAGTCTTTTCGGCGAAGACCATTCAAAGGTTCGCAAATATCTGAATACTGAGGTATAAATTTATGGTAATATCCAACGAGACCTAGAAAGCTTTGGAGTTGTTTCAGGGTTTCGGGACGTTTATAATTATCTATTGCAATAGTCTTTTCAGGGTCAGGTCTTACTCCTTCAGAACTTATAATGTGACCTAGGTATTTGAGTTGTTTCTGTCCAAACTGACATTTTGATGGCTTTAGCTTGAGGTTAGCTTTTCGAAAACGGTCCAATACAGTGACCAAGTCTACTAGATGTCTATCGAAACTAGGGGAAAAGATCAAGATATCGTCGATGTATATCAAACATCGTTCCCATTCTAGTCCTTTGAGTACTATTGACATGCATCTTTGAAATGCTCCAGGGGAAGAGTTTAAACCAAAGGGGAGAACATTATATTCGTATTGACCGTGGACAGTAACGAAAGAGGTCTTTTCTTTTGTCTCGGGATCTAGTTCAAGTTGCCAAAATCCTTTGTTTAAGTCTAAACTGGACATAAATTTAGTGTCTCGGAGACATCCTAAAATATCGTCAATACGGGGTAAAGGGTATACATCTCTTTCGGCAACTAGGTTCAACTTACGAAAGTCGACACACAGGCGTAATGTTCCGTCACTCTTGGTTACGTAGACTATGGGCGATCCCCATGGGGAATCGGAGGGTTCTATCAATCCGGCTTCAACCATGTTATTTAATTCTTCTCGGAGGGGTTCTCTCAAAGAGTGGGCAAGGCGATACGGAACTTGTTTAATCGATCTGGCATTTCCGGTGTTAATCTTATGTTGATGTATGCCACATCGGCCTAAATCAAATGGATGGGTACTGAAGACATCCGAATTTTCTGAAATTACGGTTTTGAGTTGTTTTAACTGGAATGGAGTCATAGAGGTGTTTGAGAAGTTAATCTCGCCAAGGATCTGGATCGAACGTTCAGTGTCGATCGCCTTCTTTTGTTCATTAATAACTTGTACGACATTATCTGTTGTTAGTCCTAACCTATTGCATTGCTTAACCCGCTTGGGCGGTCCCAAATTCAGCAGGAGATTATTCTGATCGTACAAGAGTTCGACGGCAGAATCATCGAGAATTTCGATATGTCCTATCGTTTGTCCTGCATGGATTGCTGTAGGGAGATTTCCAAAATTCATTACGGCTACGGGGATTAATCGCTGGCCGGTTAGAACCAGAGCGTGAGCGATTGCTAAATCCAATATTAATGGGTCTGGCACGAATAGTGCTTGTCCTATAGGAGGCTGTGCAATTTCTGGTAT